>APFE030313424.1:23455-73181 GCA_000404065.3 Pinus taeda | reverse complement strand
ATTCATAAATTTAATACAATCAAGTTTGTTTTTCTCAATGAACTGTCTCTAATGGTTTATTTTATGAGCTCCTTGATCTTCATAATGAACATGTTTTTTTATACACATGTATGCTTTGATGTGTGTTTGTTTGTGTATGTAGGTTATTAAACGAGAAATGCTTGAAGCTGTTGGGATAAAACTACCTCAAACAAGCGTTGGACCAAGGTAGGGTTTGTTACACCTCTTAGTATTCATTAATGAATTGAAATATGTTTATAGAAAAGTAGATTTGCGTGTGCTCTTTGTTGCTAGATATCATTAGATACTAGGGAGATCGGTCTTGTCCGCAAGAACGATTTATCCGGCCAACAAATTGGTATGTACCTCGCTTTGCATCATTATGCTGGGGGCATGCGAACTTATAACAAGCATAATTTTTCGTTTCAAGCTTGTATAAACATGATGAAACTGAATCCAAGCAAAGTTCTCTTTGGGGCAAGCTTGTGCAAAAATGAACCCATACCCATTTTACATCTCGTCATTGTTGTCTTTGTCCACTAAATTCTGCTAGATGAGCCTTGGTTGTTTTCATTCCATCGTCCCCATCTCTTTGGCTGATCATATGCTTTCACTTGGTTGTTTTACCTTTCCTGAGGGACCGTAGTTATGAGTGGTTTTGTTAGCCAGCCTCTTGACCATTACATGTTTTGAGCAGTTCCACCATTGCCGAAACCAGTTGCTACCCTTTATACCACTCGTTCCTCTAGGACGAGTCCTCTTTAAGCTCTTTTCTGACTCTTAAAATATGAAAATATTGCTGAGTTTTTCTTTTTAAACTCATTAAAACGGAATTAAAAGGACGGTACACTTACAGCTCTTTTCTGACCGTATAAACATGAAAAGATTGTCGGACTTTTGTTGTTCCGAGTTTGATATTGGTAATAAAACGACGTGTTTTCGATCACTTTTTCCTTTTTCAGATTGAAGGCACCAATTATGAAAAGTACTCCTTGATCGTAATGGTCAAGCAGTTCTCTAAAGTATTATTTTATACTTTTTCGGGCTTGGGAGACACAAATTTATGAAAAAGGACAACCATGTAATTTTCTTAAGTTTTTCTTCTGACTCCCTAAAATTGAAAAACGACGAGTTTCTCCTATACTAGACTCGTTAAAATTTCACAGTAAAGGACCTGTTCAATTAGAAATAGGAACGGACCACTCCTTCTTAGGGTTCGAATCTAAACTAAGTTGGACTCATTCGAAGTATGAGCTTATAACCAAGCAAATGTTATCCTCCTCAAGCTTGTCAAAAATAAAGAGGCACTTGCCAGAAATGGAGGGGGAAAAGAGAGAAAAATGAACATGTTTGTCATACTTTGTGTTTGAAAAACTTTCCATCACTCTTGAACATCACGCTTTTATCCACCTGGGTTGGGAAATCCTTTACCTAATAGTTAATCAAGCCACATGGAAAGTCTTCAGCTGGTTTCCGGGTATTAGCTTTGGGTCAACTCTCACCAAACCATCTGTAATGTCGTTATGTGTTCAAGAGGTCTGTGAAAATAAACCATTCACCTGAAAAATATTTGTCATACATCATTGACCATCCCTGAGTTAGTTCTTGCCAAATATATTTCTTCAGACTTGATCTATGATTTCGTGTTATGGGCTTGCCTATGACGGATCGCTTTCTATCGACTCCAACTCATTATCTAGAAAGATGATCTAGAGATCGACAGTACCTTGGAATCTGCATGCCTCAATGGCAGGTTTCTCGCCTTTGACGACAGGTTGCATCAATGACCTTCGATCAAAGGATTCTGTGACGTGTTCGACATCAACTCATTCATTCACATTTCATGGATTGTACTGAGTACTTTGAGGGCCATTGACATTACTGGTGGTTCCTCTCACACTTGTTTACAGTTTACATCATTGACTGGTAATCAAGTGGTTTCTACCATGTTCGACTTCGACACATTCATTCACATGGATAGAATCGTACTAGTTCGGGAAGTAGAAATGAAGACCCTGGATCTAGTTTCCACCATCCAAGCTGCGGGGAATTTTGTTATCATTATATTGTGGACTATTCATAAACAAATGACTGCGCTGTCCATATGTTCCTACTTGTGGTGTAATACAAAATCATTCCTATATCAGAGCAATTTTACATAGTTCTTAGTCAATTTTGATCTGAGCATGGGAATGCCTACCTCAGCGATGATATTATCACATATATATATTTTGTGTCAAACGTTTCTACAGGTTCCGACCAGGGTATCCACAGGAAGATCCTTGAAATGATAAAGTCCTTCACTCTTCTTAGATGATTAAAAAACCATCCTCATCTACTACAATCTTCGCACTTTAGGGGGCAATTTTTTACACAAAAAATTGTCACCATGACTTTCTACAATTTGTGTGAGTCCATCAACACTCATGCATACCTCCTTTGAAAGTCTTTAGCCTCAACTCTTCATGTCAAGCCTTGAAAATGGGAGAAAGACCTTAAAAATATCTCAAATCCTGGTTTTGCACTTTCTCCTAGAATTGCTTGCGGTGCCGCACCCAATGGTCATGTTTCCTGCGAACCTGACCGCTCTGTCTATTGAGTAATGGGTGTGAACCCCTGTAAAAGTTAAAAATTCATGAGTTCATTCCTAAAAACTCATCTTGGGTCACTTCTAGACACTTCTAGAAGGAATATTACGCTGGCAAGTCCGCTCCACCTTGGTTCATCCATTCCATAACTAAGGGAGCTAGCTCCATGATATGAGGTGCTTATCCCATTGAAGGAGGAAATTATCCCTTCAATGGTTGACCTGCAACTTCCTCCATTTGCACTGTAAATTCATACATTGGGCTGGTTGTAGGAGAGGTTGAAAGCTAAAGATTCTTGAGGGTAAATGCTGCTTAAAAATAGGCTTCCTTTTTGAGCTTGTGAGAGGATATATCACATACCTTTCATGTCATTTGGGAAGTGAGTGAGGCTTTTCAAAGTAGAGGAGACTCGTGCTGGAGCCTGGAAAGAACTTATGCAACATCAAGGCAAAGGTTGTAAGGTTCTTTTATTCATAAAGTTAACACAATCAAGTTTGTTTTTCTCAATGAACTGTCTCTAATGGTTTATTTTATGAGCTCCTTGATCTTCATAATGAACATGTTTTTTTATACGCAGGTATGCTTTGATGTGTACTTGTTTGTGTATGCAGGTTATTAAACGAGAACTGCTTGAAGCTGTTGGGATAAAACTGCCTCAAACAAGCGTTGGACCAAGGTAGGGTCTGTTACACCTCTTAGTATTCATTAATGAATTGAAACATGTTTAGAGAAAAGTAGATTTGCTTGTGCTCTTTGTTGCTAGATATCATTAGATACTAGGGAGATCGATCTTGTCCGCAAGAACGTTTATCCGGCCAACAAATTGGCATGTACCTCGCTTTGCATCGTTATGCTGGGTGCATGCGAACTTATAACAAGCATAATTTTTCGTTTCAAGCTTGTATAAACATGATGAAATTGAATCCAAGCAAAGTTCTCTTTGGGTCAAGCTTGTGTAAAAATGAACCCATACCCATTTTACATCTCATGATTGCTGTCTTTGTCCGCTAAATTCTGCTAGATGAGCCTTGGTTGTTTTCATTCCATCGCCCCCATCTCTTTGGTTGATCATATGCTTTCACTTGGTTGTTTTACCTTTCCTGATGGACCGCAGTTATGAGTAGTTTTGTTAGCCAACCTCTTGACCATTACATGTTTTGAGCAGTTCCAGCATTGCCGGAACCAGTTGCTACCCTTTATACCACTCGTTCCTCTAGGACGAGTCATCTTTAAGCTTTTTTCTAACTCGTAAAATATGAAAAGATTGCCGAGTTTTTCTTTTTAAACTCGTTAAAACATAATTAAAAGGATGGTCCACTTACAGCTCTTTTCTGACCGTATAAACATGAAAAGATTGCCAGACTTTTGTCGTTTTGAGTTTGATATTGGTAATAAAACGATGTGTTTTCGGTCACTTTTTACTTTTTCAGATTGAAGGCACTAATTATGAAAAGTACTCCTTGATCGTAATGGTCAAGCAGTTCTCTCAAGTATTATTTTATACTTTTTCGGGCTTGGGAGACACAAATTTATGAAAAAGGACAACCATGGAGTTTTCTTAAGTTTTCCTTCTAACTCCCTAAAATTGAAAAATGTCGAGTTTCTCCTATATTGGACTCGTTAAAATTTCATAGTAAAGAACTTGTTCAATTACAAACAGGAACGGACCACTCCTTCTTAGGGTTCGAATCTAAACTAAGTTGGACTCATTCGAAGGATGAGCTTATAACCAAGAAAATGTTATCCTCCTCAAGCTTGTAAAAAATAAAGAGGTATTTGCCAGAAATGGTGGGGGAAATGAGAGAAAAATGAACCTGTTTGTCATACTTTGTGTTTGAAAAACTTTCCATCACTCTTGAACGCGACACTTTTATCCATCTGGGATGGCAAATCCTTTACCTAACAGTTAATCAAGCCACATTGAAAGTCTTCAGTCGGTTTCCGGCTATTAGCTTTGGGTCAACTCTCACCAAACTATCTGCAGTGTCGTTATGTGTTCAAGACGTCTGAGCAAATAAACCATTCACCTGCAAAATATTTGTCAACCATCATTGACCATCCCTGAGTTATTTCTTGCCAAATATATTTCTTCAGACTTGATCTATGATTTCGTGTTATGGGCTTGCCTATGACGGATCGCTTTCTATCGACTCCAACTAATTATCTAGAAATATGATCTATAGATCGACAATACCTTGGAATCTGCATGCCTCAATGGCAGGATTCTCGCCTTTGACGACAGGTTGCATCAATGACCTTCGATCAAAGGATTCTGGGACGTGTTCGACATCAACTCATTCATTCACATTTCATGGATTGTACTGAGTACTTTGAGGGCCATTGACATTACTAGTGGTTCCTCTCACACTTGTTAATAGTTTACATCATTGACAGGTAATCAAGTGGTTTCTACCATGTTCAACTTCGACACATTCATTCACATGGATAGAATCGTACTAGTTCGGGAAGTAGAAATGAAGACCCTCGATCTAGTTTCCACCATCCAGGCTGTGAGGAATTTTGTTATCATTATATAGTGGACTATTCATAAACAGATGGTTGCGCTGTCCATATGTTCCTACTTGTGGTGTAATACAAAATCATTCCTATATCAGAGCAGTTTTACATAGTTCTTAGTCAGTTTTGATCTGAGCATGGGAATGCCTACCTCAACGATGATATTTTCGCATATATATATATATTTTGTGTTGAATGTTTTTACTGGTTCCGACCGGGTTATCCACAGGAAGATCCTTGAAATGATAAAGTCCTTCACTCTTCTTAGATGATTAAAAAACCATCCTCATCTACTACAGACTTCGCACTTTAGGGGGAAATATTTTACACAAAAAATTGTCACCATGACTTTCTACAGTTTGTGTGAGTCCATCAACACTCATGCATACCTCCTTTGCAAGTCTTTAGCCTCAGCTCTTCATGTCAAGCCTTGAAAATGGGAGAAAGACCTTAAAAATATCTCAAATCCTGGTTTCGCACTTTCTCCTAGCATTGCCTGCAGTGCCGCACCCAATGGTCATGTTTCCTGCGAACCTGACCGCCCTGTCTATTGAGTAATGGGTGCGAACCCCTGTAAAATTTAAAAAGGCTTGAGTTCATTCCTAAAAATTCATCTTGGGTCACTTCTAGACACTTCTAGAAGGAATATTACGCTGGCAAGACCTCTCCACCTTGGTTCATCCATTCCATAACTAAGGGAGCTAACTCCATGATATGAGGTGCTTATCCCATTGAAGGAGGAACTTCTCCCTTCAATGGTGGACCTACAACTTCCTCCATTTGCACTATAAATTCATGCATTGGGCTGGTTGTAGGAGAGGTTGAAAGCTGAAGATTCTTGAGGGTAAATGCTGCTGAAAACTAGGCTTCCTGTTTGAGCTTGTGAGAGGAGAGATCACATACCTTTCATGTCATTTGGGAAGTGAGTGAGGCTTGTCAAAGTAGAGGAGACTCCTACTGGACCTTGGAAAGAATTTGTGCAACATCAAGGCAAAGGTTGTAAGGTTCCTTTATTCATAAAGTTAATACAATCAAGTTTGTTTTTCTCAATGAACTGTCTCTAATGGTTTATTTATGAGCTCCTTGATCTTCATAATGAACATGTTTTGTTATACGCAGGTATGCTTTGATGTGTGCTTGTTTGTGTATGTAGGTTATTAAACGAGAACTGCTTGAAGCTGTTGGGATAAAATTGCCTCAAAACAAGCGTTGGACCGATGTAGGGTCTGTTACACCTCTTAGTATTCATTAATGAATTGAAACATGTTTAAAGAAAAGTAGATTTGCTTGTACTCTTTGTTGCTAGATATCATTAGATACTAGGGAGATTGGTCTTGTCCGCAAGAACGATTTATCTGGCCAACAATGTCCTTTCCTCTATCTTCTTTACCAAAATGTTGAGTTTTATCTCTACAATTTTTTTTTCCTCAGCTTCTACTTTCAACCTTTCTCTTCTAATTTGCAGATTAAATTCTACATCTACTGCAATGTTTTGCATGTATTCAAGTGTTGAGGGGTTTCATTCTCTTAGCTGAAATTCTATCTCTGGAACAAATGCTCTTGGATAATGCGAAAGAGTTGAATCAGGGGGAGGTCTTATATTTGATGGCATTGAATAATAGACTTGGTTAAATCTGTCATAAAATTGTTGTATTTCTTCATTTGGCTGTCTTTTTAACTCATTATATTCTTCTATGATCAGAAGAAGATTGACTTTGATTATCCATCTATCAAAGAAAAATTTGACAACCTGTTGGAAATTTGAGATGCTTGTAATAGGTAAATTCTTGAACCAACTCTTTACTCTACTTTGCAAATAAAGAGAAAAAATCCTACTACTAATATCATCTTCATCAATTTCAAATAAGTCCAGATAATTCTCAAAACCTTGAATATGTTTTTGGGCAGTGATACCATTCTCTCCATCAAACCTAGGGAGATACTTGTAATAATTGCTAGGGAAAACATGGAGTGTAGGAGGTAAGATGAGTGGCTTATATCTCTTAGGAACTTTATAAGGTACAGGAATATGTACAGGGATTGTATGATTAGTCTTGAGTGTTTGATGCTCCTCAATTGGAAAATGATCTTCATAAGAGTTAGAAGAATGCTGCTCAAATGTGTAAGGGGACTTTATATCTACAATTCTTAAAGGGAAATAATAAAAAATTAATCTAAAATATTCTCTAAAATACAATATACATTGAAAAACTTTATTGATGAGAAAGAACATAATGTCTTGGATAACAATCTAAGTCAAAAGCCTCATCTTTTCATATTGTTTTTTCGGGTTCATTCATCTAGTGGAGTCTTGATTGTGAGATTGATTTGGAGTCACCAGGTGGATGATTTTAACCTTTGTGTGTCTGATCACTGTCCACCATCATAGATCATAGCTGAACCTGTAAAACATTTTTGTAGAAAATGTTAGTCTTCCCCAGTATGGTCGCCACTATGTTATCACCCAGTAATTTCCCAAGGTTAAAGAAAGAGATCACCAGGGTATCCACTAACCACTTTTGGAGATTAGGACCTAGCCTTCCTGATGCTCAGAGAGGGATCTCTCTATATGATTTAGCTTTGTTTGTTTAAATATTAGGCTAGTTATGAATGTTCAAGGGGTTTTCTATTTGTATTGAAGATTTGGGTTGTGGGGTTCTTTAAACAGATGGACAGAATGATGTCTCTAGTCCATTGGGCTATGGAGTAAAAAAAAAGGGCAGCGGAATTGGATCAACTCACTAAAGGGAATGTTCAAAGGGCAATATAGCAGAGTAGAGTGCAGGTCTATAGGCCAGAGGGGTGAAAAGGTTTTAACCAGGGTTAGAGAGCATTTAAGAATTCTCAGACCGGGATTAAAATGAGGAACAGAGGGTAATTGGAAACAAAGGGAAATTAGGAATCCTTTGCTATAGATTATAAAGAAACAACCTAAAATAAGGAGAAATTAAGAATTCCTTAACTTAGATTATCAGTAGAAAACATGTATTTGCCTAGCTGTTATAGCATAGTGTAATTAAACAAATTTTGAGATAATACTCTAGTTATGGCATTCAGATTTAGATAAACATTATGGAAAAACTTTAAGAAAGTTAACAACAATGTGAGAAAATACTTGTCTACACTTCACTCAACACATGAATCCTTTGAAATATATGGTCTTTATTCACCAATTTAGCTTGCTAGCTCAATCAATGCTCTAATGGCTTTACAGTCCTTTGATCAAGAAGTCTATAGAAATTTCTAATAATCCACACTACATACTTCGAATTGTGAAGTATTTACACTAAAGTTTTATTACAAAATATCTCAAACTAACTTGAGATTTAATCTAGGAAATACAAATATCTTCTTGCAAGAAGATAGAGACAGCTAGTGAACTGCTTTCATGTTATCCCTTTTATTGTGGTACTATTGGCCTTTATGGTTTGGTTTTAACTCTTTATCCTCTTTGTTGTTTAGATATTTTTATGCTAGAAGCTTCAGTTGCTTTAGGCTTTCCTCTGATACTCTCTGACACTGATACTCTTTTAATTTGATGACCTGTCTTTATCTTTCATTCTGATTTTACCTTACTGTACATTTTAACTGTTTTCTGTGTGTTTCAACAGTAAATTCCTTTTTTTTTATGTGTATTAGCATCGGGTAGTGGATATATGTCAGGTTCCTATAATGTTTCATTTGTTTATCTTCTACCTGCATACTCTGTCTAGTTCCTCTGTTTTAACAGTCAAGGCTCTGTGTGAATGTTTTCTTCTTGACTCAATGTGTAATTGTCTTCTTCTTTGTTCCTTGTATAATTGTGTTCTTCTTCTAAATATAGGCTTTTCAATAGGTTTCTTGTTGAGTCTTGGAGTAGCAAGTTCTGCGACTAGTATCAGAACTGTTTATCTAAGGTCTAGTCTTTTGTGGATTACTTGCACAACTCAACAATTATTAAGAAAACCTCAGTCAACTGGAAAGGCATTTGATGCCTTTGTTTGCAACGAGATGCCTGAGGAAGGAGTTATGGCAGTTTTTTTGACGTAAATGGACGTGTAATTGCATTGTAGAGGTTCAAGGTGCCGCCGAAGGGTTTAATGGGTTTATACTGTGAAATGAGCAAAAGGCATGAAAACGAAGGTTTTCGAGGTTTTAAGCTTAACGAGCAACTTTTTTTAATATGGCGCAAATGTTTATATTTATGGATAATAGGTGGTTTATCGGGTTGGTGGGGAGGCGGTATTGGAGGTCGTTGTACTACTTATGACGAAAAGACGGTTTTCTGGAGGGGTTACCCGATCTAATCCAGAGCTTGACACATAACCATCGGGGGGTCGGGGAAAACCACTTTATTGGGTGGGTATTTTCCGGCCATTGGGCATAGCCGATAAGGCTTTGGGCCATTGGATGAGGTGGATATTGATTTAAAGGTAGTCGGGCATAGGAAGCACATGGGCAATAAAATCTTGGGCTTAAGGTGGGGCCCACACTTTAAACATCAGAGGTTTGGGTTTATTTAGGAATTAATCACAGGTTTAAAGCCATCAGGTAGGGTTTAATGAAGGGTTTTAACTCTTTGGGTAAAGGTTGGGCGTCAAGTTAGGCCGATATGGCTACGCATCGTTGAATTCGAGCGCAGATGATCGGATGGTGGTCGGGCGAGGGAATAGCACGGAGGAAATGTACAAAGGCTTAGGGTGGCCCGATGCTTTAATCAGAAGTGATTTGTGTTTATTTGGGGATTTATTTGTTTTGTCGGCATAAGGGGTAAACATTTAGTTTCTATTAAAACTAAGGGTTGGGGATATTTACATAGGGATTTAGTTATTAGACGGGAAAAGGGATATGGGGGAGTTATATAATAAAATTAGAAATTAATATGAAATATAAGGGTGGAATGGGTTTTTCCTAAGTAAAAAGGTAAAATGTATGCATTTCATGCATTTTGCTTTATACTTAGGATAAAGTGTTTTTATGGGTCTTTGGGTGAAAAGGGATTTACATGGGCGGAGGGGGTTTACTTTTCCTAGGTAAAAGGTGTTTAACCTTAGGAAAAAGAGGTTTCTTAGGGTAATGAAGGGGGGATGAATTTTATGAGGGGATTCTAGCACTTGTGTCCATAAGTCTTTAAACCAAGGGTCCGGTCCCACCAAAAGTCAGAGAAATGCTCTGAGCATCTTTGACTTGTAGGATTTAAAGTACTAGAACATACTTGTGGATAGGAAATTAGTGAGTATAGGGGAAAAATGAATGAGGGGAAGTTAATCACATTAACTTGCAAACTTTTTCCTTTTGCCTCCATAGTGAATCATACATATTAGCACATATGTCTAAGAATGATGAATGCGTTTTGATCCAATCAACTTTGCAGTTTAGCAACCTTTCTTCTACTCACCCATTTCTTACCCTAGCATATTTTGTTCATTTCTTTGAGTGCATTTAGGCTAGCAAACCCTTATCATCTATTTTTCTTTCATAAAGCAAACTATCTATTTCTAACCTTATATCATCCAAGGGCTTAGATTAAGCTTATGAGCTCCTTTTGTTTCTTTACCTATCTAATGATTTGCCAAGATTAAACTGTTTGGTCAGATGTTATTCTCTAACTATAAACATCAAATTCAAAGCATGAAATAACCAAGAGATTGATTACCATGGATTGTGGCAGGAATAACAAATTGCACACAATCATTATTATGCATAAAAGTAAATAGTAGTGGCATTTAGACTTGCACACTTTCATGGTCTCTTTTTGTTTTTGGGGTTCATATATTTCCAATTTTTTTTTACCTTCTCTTATTGTTTTTGTCCTTTTATTTTCCTTTTAGGACATACCCTCTTTACATTTTTTACTTATTTTTTAATATGGAAAACATTTGCAAAAAGCAAAGGTATGTACAATATTACACGGCTTAACCTTAGTCATTCAAAATTATGACTCATATTGGTATAGGAACCTAACACCACCCAGACCTCCAAACAGTTTCACTAGTCTCCTTGATTATAGCACAATTTAATATTTTTAATAGTTTTTTGGGTCTTGAACTTTTAGAGCTGATATGACCCCCTAAACGACATTTTTTTATGTTTGCAACAAATCTTGTAGTACTTGGAGAGACATTTATAACGAGGTATCTTACACACCAAACGAAGATCATATGACCAAGTTATGACCTCGGGAAGTTGGTTGTCCAATTAACCCCATTGGGGTCCACAGACTCTTGGTGTTCCGTCTCCGAGGGTTAGGGTTTTGGTTGTTTATGGTTTCCCTTTAATGTTCAACAATAAAAAGACCCTTGATCCTCATTTTAACACGGTTCAAAGGCATGTAGCCGCCACATCTCTTCTGAGAGATAAGCTACCATCACCCGAGCTAGTTTATTTCCATTCTGTGTGTAACCTTCTTTCAATTCCTTGATATTAATGAAATACATATTTATTTTTGTTGCATCTATGTGTTTCTATTTGTATCTATGTTATGTTGCATTCTTGCATAAGTCTGGATCAATGGTATCAAAGCAGTCTGCTCTTTCTCTGTTTTTCTTTGCATGTCTCCAACGAGGTTGGGGTATAAGGAGTTAGGGATCGAACTGGTTGAACCTTGGCAAGACCAAGCTCACAAGCCCTGAAGACCTCCCATGGAAGAAGCCCTCGAGTAACAAATGAATGTGATGGTGGAAAACTTTGCACAGATCCTTTGACAGATGCCCATAGGTGATGCTTCTTCATTCGACAACCACTATGGAGGTGTCACTCCCTTGAAGGTAAAAGACAACTTTGACATTCCCATATTTGAAGGACAGATATATGTAGACGCCATAGGTAGATGGTTAAATCTATTGGAAGGATATTTTTCAATTCATGATTTTTCCAATAGGGAAAATATTACTTTTGCACTCCTCAAAGTCGCCCCGCATGTCAAGGACTGGTTGGAAACCTATTGTGAATAGAGGGATGAGAGGGAACCCTCATTATTTTTAGCCACACCCACTTGGAATTCTTTCTGAGATACCATCAAAAATAACATTATACCGTGGGGAGTTATGAGGACAAGTACATATAATGGACTATGTTGCGGTAGCAAAAGGATCAAGATGTGCGTGAGCTTATGAATCTTTTCCATACCATGCACATAAAGTTGGGTATCAAATATTATGAGAAACATCTGGTGCTCAAGTACTGCAAATGTTTGCACAAATACATTCAGGAGGAAATAGAGTTCCTAGACATCTACTCACTTGGTGCAACATACCGATATGCTGCTAAGATTTAGCAAAAATTCAAATAGAAGAAGCGAGAATTTGGATTTGCGAACCCAAAGCAGATAAAAGGAGCCCCCAAGCCATAGAGCAAAGGGCGGAGTCAGGCTGTGACCCCCCAATACAACTCCTTGAAGCTGCAATCCAAGGATAATGGGAAGGCGAAGAAAGATACCAGCAATTGGTGTAAGTTCCATAAAACTCCCACTCACAACACAAATGAATGTTCCACAAATCAGGCACTTGTGGCCAAGCTAAAAGACTCAGAGGCAGATGCATGCTTTGATTATGTGCCAAAAATCGACAAGGGAAAGCGAACCATTTACATTGAACCCACTATGACGATATCCACCACCAAGCTCCAAAAGACGGAACTTGAGGATCCAAAGGAGGGGGATTTCCTCTTCCACTTGCAGATGTGGGTAAAGGGGTCATCGGTGTAGTTCATCATTAACAGTGAGAGCCAGAGGAAACTGATCTCAGCCAGGGTCATTAAGAGATTAAAGCTACCAACGACGTCGCACCCACAGCCATACACCATTGGATGGCTCCACCAAGGGCAAGATCTCTATGTCAACCAACAATGTCACCTGCCTTATAGCATCAAGCCCTTTACTGATTAGGTAGTATGTGATGTTTCCCCTCTTGGAAGTCTGTGATGTTTTATTAGGTCAGCCATACCTATGGAAGCGTCATGTTGTATATGAATATAAACGTCGTTATGTTATTATGACTTTGGGTCATAAATTGTACTAGAAACCAGAGGTAGCGTCGCCTACCATCATTTTGTTGATATTTGCTAAAAAATGTCCTAAGTTAATATCCCAGATCAGGAAATTTGTCTTCCTTATGATTCACCCTCAGAGCAAGAGGAAGATTTTGGCCACATCCACAGCCTCCAGACAAGTCTCCTCCGCATGATAACATTATATGGACAAGGTAGTGGAGTACATGGACATCTTCACCTCACCCAAAGGGGTACCCCTACATTATCAAGTCAAGCACTCCATCGATCTAAGCCTGGGCACGCCACTACCCAATGGACCAATCTATCGATGCTCTGTTTCAGAGAATGATGAAATCAAGAGGTAGATTCAGAAGGTGTTACAGAAAGGGCACATCAGGCCAAGTTCATCACCCTATGGGAGCGCGATCATGTTGGTACAAAAAAAGGATGGAACCTGGAAGGTGTGTATGGACTATTGGGCACTGAATAAAATCACTATTCAGAATAGGTATTCAATCCCATGGATTGATGACCTTGTGGACTAGCTTAAGGGACCCACATATTTCAACAAGATTGATTTGAATTCCAGTTATCACTAGGTAAAAATTGAACCCTCTGATATGTGGAAGATTACCTTCAAGTCCAAGGAGGGCCTTTTCAAATGGTTGGTCATGCCTTTTGGGTTGATGAATTCCCCCACAACCTTTATGCAGTTTATGGACGACATCTTTCCGCCATTCACCAACTCATTCATGGTATTATATCTAGACATCTTGATCTTCAACAAGAGTTGGGAGTAGTACATCCAACATATTCAATAGGTCCTCCAAACCCTATGCCAACACAAATTGTGTGCCAATATGGAGAAACACACTTTTGGTATGACCTAGGTTGAATATTTGGGATACATCATTGATGAGCGGGGTGTGCATGTGGACCCAACCAAGATACAAGTTATTTGGGATAGGCCAACCCCAACCACTCTAACATAGCTCCGCAACTTTCTGGGTCTTGCCAAGTTTTATTGTAGGTTCATGTTGGATTCTCTCATATCACTTGGCCTTTAAGTCACGTCACCAAGGGCAGAGTGAAATCAAAGTTATTTTGGTCTGAATCCCAATAGAAGGTGTTTGTCGAGTTGAAGCGTCACCTTTTCTCTGCACTAGTGCTCATATTACTAGACCTGCAACAACCATTTAATTGAGACAGATGCCTCCGACTATGTTGTTGGTGCAATTCTTACCCAATTGGGGAATCCGGTGCCATATCACAATGAGACACTTTTAGATACAATTGAAAAGTATCCCACCTATGACAAAGAGATGTATTCCGCATAATAGGCATGCCGACAATGGAAACATTACATTATGGGGAAGGAAACAATCATCTGCACAGAACACTGACCCTTGTAGTTCATAAAGACACAAGGCAAGTTGTAGAACAATTGCCATCAGAAATGTTCCACATATATGTAACAGTGCAATTTAAAATTTAGTATAATAAGGACAACACTAATAATGTTGCAGAATTCCTTAGCCGATCGTCAATCATGGCACTGAACATTGTGCTCGACTCTTGTTGACACAAGACTTTGGGACGAACACATCTTTACAAGAGTGATCCATAATTCAACACCACATACCAGAGGCTTCTAGAAGGTAAGAAAGTTCCAAACTTTCACCTCCAAGACACACTGTTATGCCACGTAGGACACCTTTGTGTTCCTTAGAGGGAGCGTGCCAAGATGATTTGGGAGGCACACTACAGTCAAGTCGCTAGACATTTTGGGGTGAAAAGACAGTGGCAGTGCTGCAAAAATATTTTTATTAGCCGAACCTTCGACAAGATGTTGGGAAGTACATCAAATCTTGCATTTTTGATGCCATTTCCAAACATACAATCGAGAAGAAAGGCCTGTATACTCCTCTTCCTACTCTTAGTCATCCCTGGGAAACCATCTCCATGGATTACATGTCAGACCTTCCTTCTACCAAGCATGGAAACGATTGTGTTTTCATGGTTGTCGATAGGTTCTCGAAGATGGCCATTCTAGCAATCTATAAGAAGAGCATCACAACAAAAGCCACTACCAAACTCTTCTTTGAATGAGTATGGGTACACTTTGGGATACCACAATCCCATTATCTCAGGTTGGGACAATAGGTTCCTATGTAAATTTTGTTCAAGCCTTTGGTTGTTATTGGATACCAAGCTCACTAAGTCCGCGACTTTCCACCCTCAAACTGATGACCAAACAAAGGTTGTCAACAAGATGATCGTGCACATCCTACGCATGTACAACTCGAAGAATCCACACACATGGGATGGAAACCTCCCTTATGTCTAGCACAACTACAACAAAGCTCTCCACAACTCAAATAACCACAACCCCTTTCAGGTGGGATTCAAATTCTATCCACTATGTCCTATTGATGTTGTCATACCACTTGGAGCTACTCAGGCAGATTCAACTCATGTCTAGTCTAAACTTGACAGAGCTAACAACTTGATTGAGCACATTCAGCACATCCGCAAGCACATCCATGACATATTGGACATAGAGAATGATAAGTACAAACAATGTCATGTCTAGTATCAGGTGCCACACAAGTTCTAGGTGGGTGAAAAAATTTGGTTACATTTGCAGAAGGACTGCCTCACTGGGGCCCATAGAAAGCTTCTCCTACTCTGATATGGGCCTTACACCATTATTAAAGATATAGGGGACAATTCTTTATGAGCTAATCATTCCACCGTTCCTTGGCTTGCACCCAGTATTCAATGTGGACCAGTTGTGGCCATCCTTTCCCCCATTGTTGGACACATCAGAGGTTGCTCAACAACTGACACCAACAGATCTCAACCCAAGATGTATCAAACATGCCACAACTGATAGGATCATGGACACACATATCATGAACACTTTCCAGCAGAGGATCCAACTATAACAAGTTGTCAAAGTAGGCCAACTCCTTCACCAGGGCAAATGGCTCACCTGGGACCAGGTTCAATAGAAATTTCCTCACCTCATGGAGGCTCTCCATGCAATGGGGACCATTGCTTCCTAAGGGGAGAATATTGATCCTAGGTGGATATTTGTGATCACCCGCCTATTTCACCTGGACCTCTGGACAGTTTCATCAATCTCCTTGATTATAGCACAATTTACTATTTTTAGCCCTTTTTTGGATCCTGAACTTCCAAACTTGTTTAATTTAACCCCATAAAGGACATTTGTTTGAGGTATGCAGTGTTGAAAACATAAGAATAAAATCTTAGTTTGACCTTGCCTTGGTCAAACTAAAGAAAAATCAAATTTCAACATCGACATAAATCATGGAGGTTGTTAATTGAGGTGACATGACACTTGTCACTCAGTTAATTCGAGTTGGGGAAGCTTGAGTTCAATTCAGTATGATTGATTTCTAATTTGTAGCAATCTAATTCAGTTAGATTGAGTTATTGTAAATTAAACTACTTCTATTTGTTGGAGGAACTACTGGAAGGTCATTTTGTGGAAGTGTGACTTCAACCACACTCAATGATGAACCAGTTAACTAATTAATCAACCCAAAATAATTGATGCATACAGAGAATTTGAGTTACCCAGTTGATATGGATATTCCAAGGCAGTGTACTATTAGTTGTAGATTGTTATAATGTGTATATGTGGTGCATATAGTCATAGGATCATCCTAAAGGAATTAAGCAATTCAAATTGAGGAATTCATAATTAATAGGGGTCTAATTCCTCAAGGAAAAACACAAGGAAATAGGAGCTTGGAGGTCTTGAAATTTGGCTAAGTATTGTCCAGGATCAATCAGTCTATTGAAGGATCTAGGGCAGTTAGAGTTAATTAGATTCTTCTTAGCATGATAACTATTTATGAGATGTTTTCAATTTTTTTTCTTATACCAATCTTCACTTATTATTATTAGAGTGTGTCTTCTTTAATTCATCAAATAGCTACCAAAACAAATAGACATGAACACAAGATGTTGGCATCTTGCCAGGGCCAAAACCTCTCCCTCTTGGAGAGGAAAACCCGCACAAAATCATTCTTATAGAGATTCCAATTGACGAATACCAAGACCATGACCCTTGACCTACTAGGCCACTCCAAGACCAAGACACCAATCCTATTATTTGTTACTACTAAGATCATCATCATTGTTGTACCATGACTGCTTCTTCAACTAGATCATTGTTGCACCATGATTTCTCCTTCATTGAGATGTTTATTACTGATGTATGAATGCTACACCTTCATTGAGACCTTGACACACCAATGCTTTACCTTCGCCGAGAACCTTATGATATATATATATATATATATATATATATATATATATATATATAATATATATATATATATACCAAAATCTTCATCTTTGTTAGCATCATGACTGTTGTGATAATCACAATGATGATTGTGTTAAGGATATATATACTACACCGAGATCCTTCCTCTATCATGAATGCCAAGGTCATGATCATATCTTCTTTTGCACTATAAGCTTCACCGAGATTGTAGCCCAGTTCTTCTTGCACCGAGGTCTAATGCAATTATGTCAAGACTATATTACAATGACCCTTTAACTAGGTCGATACTGAATAGAATTTTGCGAGGAGATCATTGCACTTATCACCGAAATTTTGTACCTTCATGTACCTATCCGATATTGCAGACTTGTCCGAAAATATGAGCTTCTGTGGTGACCCTAGCTCGGTATATAAAGTTGTTGTGTCTCCATAAATAAGTCGACATGATAGTGAAGTTTTGTGTCACTTCATTTGAGTTGACATGAATGTTCTTCATATCATTTGTTGGCCGACTTGACTATATTTGACATCATTTTGTTTGCTGCTCATTTCAAGAGGATTGTGCTTCTCTTGGAGGGCTAATCTAGTCACTAGGTAGACTTATATTCATTATATATATATGCTCAAGAAGAGAATGAAATTGACTCTTTGACATCCTAAGGCTCTCAATGGGATCCATCTATAAAATAAACCTCTTGCTCATGAAACCCATGCAGCAAGGAATAATAATTTATTTTCTTGTTTTACAAAAAACATAATTACAATGTCATGAAAACCGAACCTAGTTACATTTTTCTTCAACACCCCCTCTTAACTAGGGAGGTATTCATGATGGTACTTGGTCATTGTCAATCTGAATAATTTATTATAAGAAGAATCAGATTGGTAACCCATCTGTATAGCATCATAGTAACCAACATTGTTTCCAAAACAAGGCCTTGACCGATAGCTTTCGCTCATTAGATCAGAGCACAATGTTGGCGAGACCAATGATTATAGACACCTTAATAATTGTCTCTCAAGGTACATACCCACCCGGGTGTTCAATGACCTTATAGGACTATTCTTATCTTAGGTTCACATCCCTCAAAGAATATTGTCCTCTTGCCTACTCTTATCTTGGATGCCCTACACATCCTCAAAGAGCATCGGATGCCAGATGATTACCCAATCCTCCTTTCTTTCTTCCGAAGTGAAGACAAGAATGTTGTGTCTATCTCTCCCTCTCAAATAAGGAGGATATCATGTGTTTACATTTCTTCTTCATGGACTTCACCTAGACTTAGAGTTGTTAGTTATGGTCTAGTGCATGACACATGAAATAGGAAAACACCATTGTCACTCCTTTTTAATCAGGGGTGATCTAATCCAAGCTCCCTCTTGATTAGGGACATGTCAGAGCTCCCTCTTAGCTATGGTCTCTTTTATACATCAGAAACTTCTTATTTATGGGTCCTTCAGCTGCTTGATCAAATTCTCTCCTTGATGTCATGAAAATTAGTTGAGCTTCTTCTTTGTAGGGAAACAACCATTGATCACTTTCCTTCTTAGTTCATCATGTCATTCCTTTCTTCATGGAAAGTTGCTTTCTTCATGGAAAATTGTTTTTTTCATATCTAGAACCTTCATCATATGAATACTTCTTTCTCATCATGTTTCTTCGATTTATCACATGAATGCTAGATGTACTCATAAGTAGCCTTGCATGAACTTATCCAGATATTATGTCAAGAAATCAAAATATATCATCAAATCGTACCTTACTAGGTGGTTCTTCATCATGACATATTTATGTAGGTATCAACATCCTGCATTCATGTTGACACATCTCCCAAAGATATCCATTGTCAAGGGTCTTCATCTTTTCCTCAAATTCTTCATATATTTCCAGGATATTTTCTAGTCATGTTTTCTTTATATTTTGGATGTTGATCACCTTCATCAGGGTTGCATATCTCATGATCTCTTCCTTCCTTACAAATTCCATTCCAAAGTGGTTTTAATCAGAGTTTCTTAGTTGTGATCAACCACCTCAGACTTCATATGAGGACATATTATGTTGATTTCATCTAGTGTGTCTTATGTCTTCTTGCATCCTTTCAGAGGAGGAGATCCTTTTTCTCTTGATCATGCTTCTCAAGATAGAAGTAATGGTCCATGTTACCTGCAACCATATGATATGTCATTATAATATTAAACACAAGCATACATAACTTATTTTTACCTTCAAGTCATCAAGGCTTCTTCCAGCAACTTCCTTGATTGAAGAGATCTTCAATCCATTGATTTGCTTCATGTTATCATACCATTATCTCCTGGATTCCATAAGTTGGAGTTCTTGTTGAAACACTTGCTTCCTCTCTAGATTAGTGAACCCTACGATGAGGATTCCATCGAAGAATTTTGAGGATCTTTTATATCCCCAATTGGCAGATGTTTCCTTTTTTACTTGATGTATGATGAGCCTTGTCCTAGATGACTCTTTCCTTCAATATCCACTGAGTTTTTCAAGAGCTATATCCTTCATGTTTTGTTTGTCATAGATTTTGTCCTTCATGATTCCCATGGTGATGTCACAAGCCCTTGTTTCTAATGCTTCCATGATGCCACGATGCATCTTATCATAATTGTCATATCTTATAAAATAAGCTTATGATAGGACCCTTTTGAGAGGGATATCATCTTACTCATAGGAGAGATTTGTTACTCCCTCTTTTCTTGGCCCTTTTCTTTAACTTCCTCCATCTATCTGGTGATATGAGCTTAGAAAATCTTTTCATAGAATTGGGTCTTAGCTATACTTATTACGTCTTGCTTGAGGACCGACCTTGCCTTTCCTTTCTGCCCATGGTTGAGTTCTTTTATCCTTCAATACGTTTGCCATCAACTTGTCTTTCTCCATCTTTTACTTTCATGTAGATCAAATATCACGTGACCTTAAGAGAATGAGTGTATCGTCTACATCACTTTGATGTCTCCAATATTTTTATGTGAGGAGATCTTTCATAAATATATGTTGGGTCATTGATTTGTCATCATTTTCACTTGTCTTTGTCATTCATTAAGCCATTACTTCCAACCATCCATTGCACCATTTCACTCACTTGCCACCATTTTCACCATAATTATTCATGATGTGTCTCTATATGTTTAAGTGGTTGATTAACATCATTTTCCTTTATTTTTGGTAGATTAAAAATAAGTTTGCAAGGTTTTAACTAATGACAGTTTAGCATGTTCAAGTTTCTGCAGTTTTGTCGATTTTCCGTAGCCACCTCCGTGGTTGAGGTAGTAGCACCACTCTAGAAAGAAATATGGCCCATGGAAAATGTTTCTAAAGGTTCCAATATGGATTTCTATTGGTCAAATACCACCCAACTCGTACGTGTGGACCTCCAGCATCAAATCAAGGGAAAAACGCAGCAATTTTGACCAGTCAAATTCAAACGTGTTTTATGAGAAAATGAAAGCGAATTTTGGAAAACGAAAACATGGGTTTTGTTCAGAATGGGCCTATTTTAGTTCTTTTCAAGCAATTTTTTCAAATTCGTTACAATTTGAGATATTTTCGAAGATCTTTTGGAGCCTTATTTTGTAGATCATATATCAAGTATATATCAAGTATAAAAAAAGCTTCAGCAACATGATGATCAACAACATCAAGGTCACTTACTTCAAAACCGGTTTTGTAAAGATCTTGTCAAAAGAAAAAGAAAAAAGAGGTAACATTTTATTTGTTTATTTGAAGTAAACTACAAAACATATAATATATGGACATTGAAAATATATCTCACTTATGTTGTATGGCCTTTCTGAATCTATCATAACCCATTAAAACCTATTATATCTCATGATATCCCATTTTTCAAATAATGAGAAGGCTACAAGGGTGAAGAATTCATTTGTTTTTTTTCACCTTGTTGACTTGGTTTTGATCATTTTCCTTGACTTCATAAAGCCACTCCATCCATCCATTCATACCAATAATATTGTCATTTGTGAATACACGTGTTACATGAGAAACAATGTTACAATAACCATACTTCTAAGCTAGATGTCCATAATTCTATTGTTTTTGTATGTTTCTTCATTGAACAAGTTAAATGTGTTAAGTTGCACAATTTGACATTTTCTAGCAGTCTCCAAATTCTGAAGTGAAATCACAGGTTGATGAACTTTGAGTAGTGGCCTAGCAAAACTAGAAGACGGGGAATGTAGCAGAAAGGTTGAGAAATGATATCTACCATTCAGCGTAACAAAGAAGCACTCTTGTCACTCTCTTGTCACTCTAATAGGTCAGTCAATGCCTTGGTCAATGGCAAAATGCACAACAAATTCAATTGACAAAGCATACTAGACAACTATTCAAGTTTGCTAAAAAATGGTGTAAGAAAGTTAAGGCATTCCAAAAGATACATTCTGGAACAAATATGTTGATCAAATTTTGTCATTTGCATGAGGACATGCAAAGATCTCAGTGTGGGAGAGATGTTGGGTCACTGATTTGTCATCATTTTCACTTGTCTTTGTCATTTATTAAACCATTACTTCCAACCATCCATTGCATGGTTTTAACTAATGACAGTTTATCAAGTTCAAGTTTCTTCAATTTTGGCAATTTTCCGTAGCCACCTCCATGGTTGAGGTAGTAGCACCGCTCTAGAAGGAAATATGGCACATGGAAATTGTTTCTAAAGGTTCCAATATGGATTTCTATTGGTCAAATACCACCCAACTCGCACTTCTGGAACTCCAGCATCAAATCAAGGGAAAAACGCAGCAGTTTTGACCAGTCAACTTCAAACACATTTTTTGAGGAAATGAAAGCGAATTTTTGAAAACGAAAACATGGGTTTCTTTCAGCATGAGCACAATTAGGTTTTAGAGAGTCATTTTCTCAAATTTGTTACCATTTGAGAGATTTTCGAAGATCTTTGGAGCCTTATTCTGCATATTATGTGGATATACATTTTTTTTTAAATTGTCATTTAATGCACAGTCAATAAATAAGACAGAACGAGCTGTTATTTAGCAAATTCGTGACAAGAAGATCATTATGATCATATTTGGGATCATTTTTTATCCTAAAATCCTTCTCAAATTGATTTGCTCATATCTCATGGAAGAACTCATGCAATGAAATTCTGAATTTCTAGTTGCTTCAGAAATCTATAAAACCATTGTAATCTATTTAATGAGGTGGAGATAATTGTTTGAAAAACTCTGTTGTTGCAAATACAAGAGTTTGTTTTTGTTTCATTCCTTTGTTGTGCATGGGATTGATGTGTATTTAGCCTTGCAGAGGAGTTGTGCTATTGCCTACACGTTGCAAGAGGGCCCCCTCGAGTTGTAAGGTTTTCATTAACTGTAGATAGCATTTCAATTCTTTGTTTTGCTGTAGCATTTCAATTCTCTGTTTTGCCATAGCATTTCATTAGTTTTTTTAAATTCTTAGTTTTGATTTTCGAATGCTTAGGAATGTTTTATTAAGATTGCTTAATCATTTTGTTGTAGAGTGGAGCGAGATTGATAAAGATTTGTAGTATAGTTGTGTGAGTAGGATTTTAATTTAGAGTTAATATTTTTTTAGCAATTTGAATTTAGTCCATTCTTCTAATCATTTCTTATGTTCATAGACTTTGGATGCACATGGATAGAGCTTAGCAATAGTGACATAATTTTATACTTTAATCAATTAAATATGACTTTATTTTTCTTGTAGATAGTGGATTTTATTTGCAGAATTGGATGTTAAATTTCAAGTATGTGTGATCTTTAATTCAAGCAAGTGTGAATGTGTTTTAAGCAAGAGTTTGTTTCATTTTTTTTCATATTATGATTTCTATTTAAACATATTTGTGAAGAGATTAATAGTAGTTTTTGCTTCCGCAATTAAGTGTGTGTATACAATTTTTACTTATGCAAAGTGTGGAATTAGTTTTCATTTATATCAAGTGAGATTTTTATTTCAAAGCAAAGTGTGAGATTTCTAGAAGCAAAAGTAGTTTTAATCAATAGAGTTTGATCATCATTGTAGAGTTAATCTTATTTTCTAGGAATAACTAATTTACTCATAGAAGACATGTGCATTTCAATAACTCAGTTTAATTTAAAATAAAAGGCTTCTAGCACATACAATGCACTTACACTTCATCAACTTACTAACCCTGGTCAATAATTTATCTAAGTAATTTAACATCAATTAAATTACCAAACAATATCCCTTTTCATAAGTTCATAGGAGACCTTATGATGACTTCAGCTACTTAGAGAACTATGTCTATCCTCCTTCTTCATGCAAGGAATCTTGATAACCCATCCAATTCATGGATGTCCTTACAATCACAAAGTCATTTAACCAAACTTGAATATAGAATGAAAATATACTTACTTGTCATGTGAAGATGAAATATTCACCTTGATGCTTTCTTCAATGATCTCCTTCAATGAAATTCTTGCACCAAGCACTATTGCTTTTATAATATGTTGAGATTACTTGATTCCTTGTGAGGGTATGAAATCGAAATCAAGAATTTGAGGGTACTGTCATGATGCCCATCTGAGATGTGGCATTGTGTTCTCCTGCTATAGTGATATTGTTGTAATATATGATGTGATTATATATCCTTGTAACCTTGTCGTAGTGCTCCTTGCTTGGAGTAGAAACTTGCTTGGGTTGACTAGTATGAACAAAGATCTTTGAGGCCTTCGAGTATTTTTCAATACCAAGCATCAAAACTGCTTCAGACTTAAGTCATTGAGATCTTTGTGGTGTGACATAGATTGTAATGACACCCAATTTTGGGCTAGCACTGAAACTGTGAGAGGTACCGTGTTTTCCTTCTTTTGAATGTGATTTGAATAATGAGCACTAGCATTGAGACTTCACTTTAACTAATATTGAATTGTCTTGTTGTTGTTTACTTCTTGTTCAAGACTGACCTTTCAATTCCTTTAACTTGTTTTGATTCCTTTCTTGAAGATTATCCTTAAATGTCTCTTTTTGCTGCCCTTTCCTTGACTTTAGCACATTAGCTCTAATACCATGTTGAAGAATCTAGGGCAATTATAGTTAATTAGATTCTTCTTAGCATGACAACTATTTGTGAGGTGTTTTCAGTTTTTCTTCTTATACCAATCTTCACTTATTATTATTAGAGTGTGTCTTCTTTAGTTCATCAAATAGCTACCAAAACAAAGACAAGAACACAAGATGTTGGCATCCTACCAGGGGCAAAACCTCTCCCTCTTGGAGAGGAAAACAAGCAAAAAATTCTTCTTATAGAGATTTCAATTGATGAATACCAAGACTATGACCCTTGATGTACTAGGCCACTCCAAGGCCAAGACACCAATCCTCTTCTTTGTCACTATTGAGATCATCATCATCATTGTTGTACCATGATTTCTTCTTCAGCTAGATCACTGTTGCACCATGAATGCTCCTTCATTGAGTTCTTTATTACTGTTGTATCAATGCTACACCTTCATTGAGACCTTGATGCACCAATGGTTTACCTTCACCGAGATCCTTATCTCATCAATGAGATCTTCATTTATATATATATATATATATATAATATAGTTTGTACTGAAATCTTCATCTTCTTTAGTATCATGACTATTATCATAATCACAATGATGATTATGTCTAGGATATATATACTGCACCAAGATCCTTCCTCTATCATGAATTTTGAGGTCATGATCATATCTTCTTCTGCATTGTAACCTTCACCAATATTGTAGCCCTGTTCTTATTGCACTACGGTCTACTGCAATTATGCCGAGGCTATATTACAGTGCCCCTTTAACTAGGCCGAGACTGTAGAGAAGTACGTGAGGAGATCACTATACTTATCACCGAAAAATTTTGTACCTTCCTGTACCTATCCGATATTGCAGACTTGTCCGCAAATCTGAGCTTTTGTGGTGGCCCTAGCTGGGTATATACAGTTGTTGCATCTCCATAAATAAGCTAACATGACAATGAAGTGTTGTGTTACTTCATTTGAACTGACATGATTGTTCTTCATACCGTTTGCTGACCGACTTGACTGTATTTGACATCATTTTGTTTTCTGCTCATTTCAAGAGGATTGTGCTTCTCTTGGAGGGCTAATCTAGTCACTAGGTAGACTTATATTCATTACGTATATCCTCAATAAGAGCATGACATTGACTCTTTTACTTCCTAAGGCTCTCAATGGGAGCCACCTATAAAATAGACCTCTTGCTCATGAAACCCATTCATCAAGGAATAATAAATTTATTTTCTTATTTTACAAAAATCATAATTACAATGTCATGAAAACCGAACCTAGTTACATTTTTCTTCAACACAGTTGAGTAGAGAGATAGACTATATAATTTCTGTTTGTACTCAGACTTGAGCAAGCATATGTATTACATCTCTATTCTTTGATTAATGCAATACATACGGGAAGGGGTTTTGAGCAGTGTCTTTCCCCTAGATAAATCTTTGTGCATGTGTGATAATTCTTCTTGCATGTTTATGATTTGTGATATTAATGATGAATTGAATTCTGCAAAGCAATAGAGTAGATTTGAGTCTTGTGTTTCAGTAAATTTCATGATCATTTTCAAATCTACAACATAATTTCTACATGGTATCAGAGTAGGATTCACAATAGAGAAGAAATTTTGAACTTGTATATCAAGAGGATCAATTCTTCAGAGCTACAAGGATGGATGTCTATGGACTGAGACTGGAGTATGCCCTTAAGGAAAGCTCAAATTTTGTTACTTGGAAGGGTTGCATGGAGGCATTGCTAGAAGACAATGGATTGAAGGAATTTGTTGACAATCGCATACTAAAATCAAGATCAATTGATGCTCATAATATAACAAAATGGAAGAAGTGTGTAGCCAAGGTGAGGAGAATAATATTAGAAGGAGTACAAAACCAAATTGTCTCAAACCTCCCTAGGAAAGAAACTCCTTATTCAATGTGGCAAGCACTGACAGATCTATTTCAAAGTAGCAGCGACCACAGGAAACTATGCTCAAGGATAAATTTCGAAATATCAAGATGCAGAAGAATGAATCTATTCAATAGTATCTAAGCATGTTCACACAATGTCGCGATGAACTTGCAGGAGTTGGTGTCACAGTCTTAGATGATGATTTGGTAATCCTAGCCCTTCTAGGCCTTCCCAAGAGCTAACATAACTGCCAATATTCATTGAATGGGAGGGAGAAACTACCAAATTGGGAACACTTATGGTACGATTTGGTATACGAGGAAATAAGGCAGAATACCAGAGATGAGACTTCATCCAAGGGTGAGGATGAAGAAAATTGTGCATTGGATGGAAAGGCAAAGAAGGGAAAAGGGAATAAATCCCAATCCGAACCAAAATCTAATCAAGGGGGGAAAAGAAAGACTTGTCCAAAATTAAGTGCTTCCATTGTTGTGAATTCAAGTACTATGCCATAAAGTATCCACACAAGAAGGCAAGCAAGAATACCTCAGGAGGACTGACAGGTGAAAAGCCTTAGCTTCACAGTTCAAGCTTGACTTCACCCTCATCACATGTGTGGTGAGAAAAATGATGGGGAGCGTGTGATACTTGGATAGTGGTGCCTCGTTCCACATGACGAGGAATATATATTTTTTCAGTGACCTGGAGGATAAAGATCTCTAGATGCACATCTAGATGGGAGATGATGGAAGGTATAACATGACCGTGATCGGTACAGTCACCTTTCAGAGGGAGTTGGGCTCCCCTCTCAGAATCAAGGATGCCATGTTTGTTGTGGGCCTACAGAAAAATATCATCTATGTTGCAGTTTTGGAAGACTGTGGTTTCGATGTGATCTTCAGCAAAGGGAAAGCATTCTTGAGACACATATCCATGCAACAGGTGAAGAAGATCAGGGTTCATGTGAAGAAATTTTATAAGTTGTATGTGAAAGATTATGCTGCATTAAGCACGAAGGTAGAGAAGGTGAAAAGTTGTGATGTCAATGAACTTTGGCATAGAAAAATTGGCCATTTTCATCATGGCGCCTTGAAGATTATGCAACAAATAACCACAGGCTTACCCAAAGGATCACATGAACAACATGATACTTGCAAAGGGTGTACCTTGGGAAAGTACACAAAGACATATTCTATGATCAGGACAACGAAGAACATGCAGTGCTTGAAAGGACCCATTCCGATGTCCGCGGATATTTCTCGACAACCTACACTACCAGGCACAAATATTATGTCATCTTTGTAGATGATTTCTCACGGAAGTGCTAGATTTTCTTCATGCGGAAGAAAGATGTGACATTCTCCAAGTTTGTTAAATTCAAGGCACTGGTTGAGAAAGAAACCGACAAGAAGGTGAAGGCTCTCAAGAGCAATAATGAAGGTGAGTATGTGTCAAAAGAGTATAAATTTTTTTGTGCAAAAGTAGGTATTCGATGGGAGTTGAAAACATCCCATAACCCATAGCAGAATGGGGTCGCTGAGAGGAAGAACCGTATAATTGTGAGAGAAGCAAGGTAAATGTTGAATGACCAAGGCCTACCTCTACATTTTTGGGTTGAAGCATGTAATGCAACAGGTTATTTGCAGAATAGGGGTCTTGATTAGATTCTTGGTATGAGTACACCAGAGGAAGATTTCTCAAGGAGGAGGCAGGATGTGTCACACTTCAGGATTTTTGGAGGATTTTTTTACTGCCATGTCTCCAAAGAATCAAGGAAGAAGCTAGAGCTGACAACAGAGTTGGGGGTATTTATGGGTTACATAGAAACTCCTCAAAACTACCTTGTGTACTTGTCATCCCTCAAAATAAAAGTTGTGCGAAGGGATGTAAAGTTTGATGAGGAGAAAGAAATCAAATGTTCTCTTGAGAGGGAGCTTCAGTTACAACCAGATCAGGAGCTTCTAGCTCCACAGAAAGAACCTTGGGAAGTTGTGGAGAAACCACAAATTGAGGAGCAAGGAGTGGCGATAACCACTCAAGCAGAACCATCTAGAGAAGGGAGGAAAATAACAAAGGAAGTTGAGAGATTATTGTATGATTCTAGAGAGAATGTGGGATCACCCACTTCATACTGCATGCAAAGAGGGTCACCTTATTACTACACCAGCTACATGGATCTAATGGTTGATCTTGTAGATACAAATCCATCCTCTTTTGACGAAGCAGTAGAGTAACCTGTATGGGTTGATGCAATGGTGGAGGAATATGATTACATTGTAAAGAAAAATGTTTGGGAAGTGGTCCCAAGACCAACATATAAATCAATTGTGGGTTCAAGATGGATCTTCAAGGTAAATCATGAAGCAAATAGAAGCATAGAGAAGTATAAGGCTAGATTTGTGGCCAATGGATTCTCTCAAGTTTAGGGAATTTACTATGAGGATACCTTTGCTCCAGTAGCAAGATACTCAACCATTGGATCAATTCTAGCACTGGATGCGCAAATGGGGTGGAAGAACCACCATATGGATGTAAAAACAACATTTCTCAACGGATTTATTGAGGAGGAGGTGTACATCAAGCAACCAAAAGGTTTTGAGAGATTTGATAAAGAGTCACATGTGTGCAGACTCAAGCGAGCATTGTATGGTCTGAAGCTAGCACCCTGTTCTTGGTACACCAGGATCGACAACTATCTCACCGAGTTGGGCTTCACAAAAAGTGAAGCAGATGTAAACCTTTATTATATTGTGGTAGAAGGTAAATTTTTTATTATTATATTATATGTTGATGATTGGATTTTAGTTTAACTGGTGATGAGAAGCTGATCAAATCTTGCAAGGAGGACCTTGCAAGGGAATTGAAATGAAGGACATGGGACTTATGCACTACTTCCTTGGTTCGGAGGTATGACAAGGAGACGGGGAACTATTTGTCTCTCAAGGTAAGTATGTAAATGATATACTGAAGAAGTTCCACATGGAGAGTAGCAAACCCATAGAGACTCCTCTAGAGACCAGTTGGAGGAAATAGGATGCCACTTCAATTGAGGAATTGGAGGCTATCATTTATAGGAAGTTTTTGGGTTCACTAATGCATGTTTTGAACACATGACCAGATATGCGCTATTCAATCAACCAATTGATTCAAGCTATGGTTAGGCCAAGCAAATTATTTTGGAAGGTAGCTAAGAATCGTCTACGGTACCTTAGAGGTACTACCCAGTTTGGACTATGGTACAGACGAACAGAGGGAGTGAAGTTATGTGGCTTCACAGATGCAGATTTTGAAACGAGCCCATAAAATCGAAATAGTACATCAAGAGGAATTTTCAATTTTGGGTCCAAAATTGTTTCCTGGTACAACAAGAAGAAAAAATTTGTGGCACTCATCTCATTAGAAGCATAATACATGGCTTTCAGTCAAGAAACATGTGAGGTGATTCAGATGAGAAAGATTCTTGTGGGACTGTTTGGTCAGATGATGGATCCAACTATGATCTACTATGATAATTAGAGTTGCATCAAGCTCTCTGAAAATATTGTATTTCATGATCTATCCAAGCATATAGATATCTGATATCACCATCTACAGAATTGTGTGCAGAGGCAAATTATGTTGTTGGAATACTTTCCAATAGAGGAAAAAGATGCAGAGATTTTGACAAAGTATTTGTCCAAAGGGAAATTTGAGTTCCATAGAGGCAGGATAAGGGTGACTGGTAATCCCTTTCTTGCTGAGAGGGAGTTTCGAAAATGCAACAAGAAAATCTCAGTTTGACCTTGCCTTGGTCAATTTAAAGAAAATTCAAATTTCCACATCAATAGAAATCTTGCAGGTAGTTAGCCGAGGTGAAATGACACTTGTCACTTAGTTAACTCAATTAGTTTAATTTGGGGAAGCTTGATTTCAGTTCAACGTGATTTATTGCTAATTTGTAGCAATCTAATTTAGTTAAATTGAGTTATTATTAGTTAAACTAGTTCTAACTGTTAGAGGAACTAGTGGAAGGTCAAGTTGTGAAAGTGTGACTTTAACCACACTTAGTGATCAACCAGTTAACTAATCAATCAACCCAAAATAATTGATGCATGTAGATAATTCAAGTTACCTAGTTGAGATGGAGATTCCAAGCTAGTCTAATATCAGTTGTAGACTATTCCAATGTGTACAGGTGGTGCATGCAGTCAGAGGATCAACCCAAAGGAATTGCACAATTCAAATTGAGGAATTTCTAATTAATAGTGGTCGAATTCCTCAAGGAACAACACAAGGAAATAAGAGTTGGAGGGCTTTAAATTTGGCCAAGTGTTGGCCAAAACCAGTTAGTCAGGCAAAGAGATAGATTATACACTTGTAGGTTGTGCTCAGGCTTGAGCAAGCATATGTATTACATCTCTACTCTTTGATTAATGCAATACAGATAAGAAGCGGTTTTGAGAAGTTGCTTTCTCCTAGATAAATATCTATGCATGTGTGATAATTATTCTTTTGTGTTTATGATTTGTGATCTTAATTATGGATTAAATTCCACGGAGTAGTAGAGTATATTTTAGCCTTGTGTTTTAGTAAATTTCATGAGCAGTTTCAAATATACAACATAACTTTCACACGTAATAGGGCCATAGCTATAGGCACCACAAATCTTGTAGTACTTGGAGAGACCTTTCTAACAAGGTATCATACTCTCCAAACATAGATCATATGACCAAGTTACGACCCCAGGAAGTTGGCTGCCCAACTAACCCCAACAGGGCCCACAAACTCTTGGCGTTCCATCTCCTAGGGTAAGGGTTTTGGTTTTTTAGGGTTTCCCTTTGATGTTCAATAATGAAAAGGCCTTTGAGCCTCATTATAACATAGTTCAAAGGCATGTAGCCACCACATCTTTTCTCAGAGATAAGATACCATCGCTCAGGCTAGTTTATTTCCATTCTATATGTAAGCTTCTTTCAGTTCTTTGATATTAATGAAATGAAGACTTATTTCTGTTGCATTTCTATGTTTCTATTTATATATGTATTCTATTACATTCTTGCATAAGTCCAGATCAAAATAAAAAAGTTTACCTCAACTGTTGGTCCATATGGTTGTACATAGTAACTCTCCTCCACATTAGTGAACATATGAGGTGGAGGAGAATCCATGGAAACATGCTTTGGTTGAGGATGGCCTAGCTGATCAACTTCCCCCTTAGATGACCTCATAAGCTCATCCATGTAGTTGGGTTGTTCCTACATGTTATCATGTACTTAATATAAATGAAATCGAATACAAACTAGCAATTAATATAATTAATTATGCATAATTTGATAATGAGTGAAAATTTTTCATATATATATTATATATATATATATATATGTATGTATGTATGTATGTATGTATGTATGTATGTATGTATGTATGTATCTCGTTTGTGTCATGTAGGTCATGCACCCTCCAAGTCTCATGAATGGCATCACGATACATACATGTATATGTCAAAAGATGGTTAAAGGGTAAACTCACGAGAAATGCATCATCATATAAGGGCACTAGCAGGTCACGAGGCGACAATGGTGGTCTCCTAATCTCTCCATCCAATGCAACACACACACTAGTCAATGGAATTCACATGTTGTCTACAATAATCTCCATGGTCTCACCACCGAGTTGCGATAACTCCTCTAGTTTTGTCAGTAAAACCAAGCTCCGAGACAGTAGTGGAAAGAATCTCGGAGGTGGTGGTACATGCCTAGGGTCCATACGAGCCCCATCGTGCTCATAGGTATGTCCAAATCCATGTCCATAATAATGGGATCTAGTATCAATGTAATCTGGCCTCATATGTAACATAAAGTCTTCATATAAATGCTTGGAAAAATAATGGCGACCTGGTCATGGTGGGGGAACTGGCCCCAAGCTCCAATGAATCTATCATACAGAAAAGCGGTTGCATCAACATTCCTAAAATATTTCAGTGGAATCCGACCTCTATGTCTAGTAGGGAGATCCGGAGGGATGTCGAACAATTCCCCACGAAAAATCTATATCCTTGGTGGCCTCTTCCACCACCTCCCAAGTATTTGAGCCTCTAACCTCATGCCTCCTAATCCTCTGTATGGACTTGTTGTAGCAGCTGCAACATCCTCCAAAATTTTGGCCTGCATCCAAATTTCGAAGCCTTCATTATTTTACCCCTTGATGGTTGCAAACACTCAGGCTCATCCTATGAGCTCTTGTTGAGTTATTACACCCTTTTTTCTTGATAGACCACCAGTCGTCTTTTGGCATGTTGATTGTTATGTCATGTTTGTGAGTTTATTCTGGCAATTTTGAAGGTTTGTCTTTGTGTGCATGAGTTGTTTCCGCTCTGTGAACATCGGTCGTGCACACACTTAAAGTTGTAAACATTGTCGCGCAAGTGTCGTCACGGTCATTCAAATATCTATCTCAAGTGTTGCACTTGGTGCTCTTAGTCGTTGATTCAATCCCACTAAGCACATGCTTGTCTTGTTGGTTTGAGGTGTCTTGTTATCGAGTCATGCTAAGTGTGTGATCACAATGTCATGTATACACAAGTACACTTGCTTTCACACTCAGTCATTTTTCCTGAAAATCTGTTCATCAAAAAACCCTCCTTCAACCAAACCCTGATCTTAGTGACCTTGCAATGCTACCCATAATTGCGCAGAGCTTGAGGTTGTCCTCTGGGAAACTTGCATTGCGAAATTCTGGAAATGAGCCAGCAGACTGTCTCCCAGCACAACGTAGAAGTTGTCCCAAAAACCGATCCAGACTGCGCTTCTTGCAAGATCACCCATCAAGCCTCCCTCTGGTCAAATGGAAGAACTGACTTGAGCTATGACCTAGGGCTTCACTCATCTCCAAAACTGCGCAGAACTTGTCCATCTTGCCTGCCTTGCAATGCCTACAGAAACTGCGCAGACATGTGGGATAGGCCTCTGCTTCCTATCACTACACTGTCCTGGGAAATTGCACAGATCTAACAAGAAGGCTCTTTGCTAGCCTGCGCTGCTCTCCCTAAGAAAATTGCACGATTTTGACTGTCACCTACCATTCTTCCCCACTCTACACTCTGCCCAGAAAATCAACAATTATGTCCGAGAGCCCCAACTGCCTGTCCCGAACTGTCTCCCAGAATTGCGCAGCCTTGACCATCAATTCCTACAGCCTGATCCTGTCCTCCTCTAGAAAACTTCACAGATTTTCCTACCATTGCCTCCTGCTTCCCTCTCTTTCTTCTCGGGAGAAATTGTGTAGATCCTAGCTAGATGACCTATCCAATGCTCCCCTTGAGGATTGCACAATTTGGCCTAGCAATTCCCCGACACCCTGCTTAGTCTTCCTCCCGAAAATTGTGCAATATTGTCTCCCAGCTGGGTCTTACCTTGCAGCTATCACTACTATTCTGGATTGCACAAATCTTCCTCCCAAAAACATCTGCGCAGTTTTTCCCGTCAGTGCTCTGGAGCCTCGCATCCTAGCCTGAGTTGTGCTCTGCGCAACCCCAGTGCCTTGTCCCTCTCTTGGTCACCTGCACAAAAACAGAAAACAATGCATCATGTTAGACTAGGAGATTTTTGGATTTGATATCGTCTTGTCATGAGTGATTGCAGGAACAAGTACATTAATGAAGCATGGTGCGATGACAAATGGGATGAAGAAGGGGTGCATGTTATAAGACTTTCTCGTAGTTGAACGAACAGACGAAGCACATCAAGCATCAAGTGAAAGGGACACATACACATGCACGATCAAGCAAATACCAAGACCATCGAAGACCCCGCGCACTTTTCCATGTGGAGGTGAAGACATGTTATGCCAAGATCACACCATCACTCAGCGGCACAACAGCTCGACACAGACACCACAATCAACCAGTACATGTCAACGGTGTCATGTCGAGTTTTGTCATGAGTTGTCTCGACCACATCACTACTATGGGCCATACTTGTTGTAATAAAATGTAATGTAATGTGAAAGTCCAAGAGATGCAGATATGAAGTTAAAGAGTCATGTAAGTCGAAAAGTCACAAGAGGTCAAACGCTCATGAGGGAAGTCGAAGGGTCACAAGGGTCAGTTATTCCCCCTTGGCTATATATACCCCTTATTGTATGAGCAAAGAACTTTTCACCTTGGCTCCTCCCACGTAGCCTTGAGAATCTATAGTCTATTCTTTGAGGAGCGAGGAGTGGCTCCAATGTCCCACTGTTGGGACTAGTGATGTATGGTGTACAGATGTGTCTTAGTTCTTTTGCTTAATTCAGAAGCCTGTCTCAGGCCAGCACATTTTCACTTATGTTTTGTATCTATTTGTAAGACTATTCTTTAAACGTTTGTAATGCATGTTTTCTTAACTTGTACTAAGATAGTTGAACTACTTCGGTTATTTTAGTACTTATATTGTTGAAGATGTGTTGTATTGTTTATCACTGTTGTCCCGTCCATGTGGACTACTCTATCGAACATTAGACAGACCATATTTTTTGTTTTCTTGGATTTAATTACCGTCACCCCCGTGTGGACTACTCCACTAGATGGTGTATGTGTTTTCCCTTGAACATTTGTTTTCACGACTGCAACATCTTCTATGGACTATTCCGCTGGATGTTGGACGGACCCTTGTTGTTGGTCATGTGTGTTTCTTCCTGGGTTGGGACTACTCCCTCTCATCAAGAGGCTCACTTTACCCCCACAGCCCCCCCCCCCCCCCCCCCCTTTTTTGACAATAAGAGAACCTAGACACAAAGTTACATTAAGCACTCACCAGGCACACTCACCTCACTTTCTTGAAGTTACAACCATAACACTCTCATGTGCTGAACAACAAGAGCTAAGGCAAATTTCTAAGATAATGGCAACCAGGCCATCGTATCAGATGGGACTCCTACACCAAACGGTGTGAGGTCTAGTTGGGACTTCAAACCAGGGATATCCCCTGAATGTTGGCGAGTCCAACACCGTCAACATTTCTGGCGCTAGGAGGGCTGCAAGTAGTATATGGCTGAATGTCCTCTCAACCCCATGTATCCATCATCTGGTCAACGCAGTAACATGAACTCCCTCTCTCCCACCCGCAACTCTAAATTTGGTTACTCCTCACCTCCCAGACATGAACAAGAAATTTCATATCACCATCTTCGCTCTATCTGTCCCATCACCCATCAGTTTTCCAACGCTGTCAGACTAATTCCAGGAGTACACAATCTTCCCTCTTCGCAGAGGAAGAAAAAGAGTACACCCGCAGGAGTGGTAGCCTCGTCTGTTGAAGAAGTAATCCTCACCACTCTTGAATATCTGATAGAAGTTGTTGAGAACAAAGAGGAACCTCCTATTTTCCTACAAGGAGAAGAAGATAACAACACACTATTGGGCTCAGGTTCCAGCAAAGGCAACGAAGGAGGTGGAGGCAGAGACGAACCAACAGATTCGGAGGTTGAACCGTCTGATTCAGAGGAAGTGGAGGAGTACGAAGAAGAAGACAATATGGCTTATCAAAATATGGAATGGATAGCACAAGGCCCATTGGCACTCCCAGGGGCCTTGCACAAGATGCCAAGGCACACAGAGAAATTGCTAATGAAGTATGACCCTGATAGATCAGTGAAGGCAGAACACCATCTAGACACGTTCTACCTACATCTATAGAAACTCGAGGTAAGTTACGATGATGTTGCATGTACACTATTTCCGTGTACCTTGGATGGAAGAGCGACTGACTAGTACCATAGCCTTCTTGTCTACTCCATTTAGAATTGGGGGATGTTCAAGAGAATTTTCCTTGAGAAATTTGTGGATGACAAAACCCCCACCATGTTGTCAAAAGAGTTGGGTAGTCTTAAGATGGACCAAAAGAGAAAGTGAAATCATTTAACCAAAGGTTTAATCGTATTTTAAACAAGTTCACTACAGACAGTAAACCTCATGACTCCACCGCAGTCGACTACTACATGTCTACACTGTCGACCAGCATTGCGTAGTTATAATTATGATAAGAATTAGTATTAGTATTATTATCCAATTTTAAGGTCACAGTCAAGCCAGACACCAAATTGGTGTATGAGACCCACTTGTTTGTGGGACAAGGGACCCACCTCCACACAACAATCTGACTACTAAGTCTATGAAAGCACATATATTCTACCCCCCTTCAGTTTTGAACCTATGACCTCTTAGGAGAAAACACATGCTCTTAACCATTAGGCCCACTCAAACTGTATAATTCATCCTCCCCCTCTTTTAATAAAAGGGTGGTCAATCTCTCGAAATTTTCTTTTGATTCCTCTGTGTTTCTAAAAAAAGGGTTAAACTTTGCCCTTGCCTTAGAAAGATCCCAGGGGAGGAGATTATTCGCTTCATTGAATTTTGCATCAAGGATTTGCCTCATCACATTAAAGATGGCATTAGGCAAGATTGTTTTGTTGTTCTTAGGAAAGTTAGAACTCCTAAGAGCAATATTAGCAAGATAGAATTTGAAGCCCTTAAAGCTTTGAACAATAACCCCGATATTGTTGTCCTTAAAGCAGACGAAGGAGGGGCGGTTGTGATCTTAGGTAAAGATGACTACCGAAGGAAAATGATGGATCATGTGTGCAACAATGGGAGCTATAGAAAGCTAAGTAAGAACCCCCTACAAAAGGTTTCAAAAGTTGTTGCCTTCGCTATTAAATCTAATAAGTTTGTCAGCTACATAAGCCACAAACTTATTGAGAGCAACCCTCTCACTTCGAGAATCTATGGGCTTCTTAAGATTCACAAGGAGGGGGCTCCCCTTAGACCCATTGTCAATACTATAGGTGGGCTTACGTATATGTTAGCTAGATATTTAACTCGGAAGCTTAAGCCTTTGGTTGGTCGTATTGATTCTTTTGTTAAGGACTATTGCTCTTTCGTGAGTGAGTTAAAAGAGGTTAAATTTGAGCATGGTGATATTATGGTTAGTTTTGATGTTGTTTCACTTTACACCAACATCCCTATTAATGAGATTGTTGAGGTAATCCATCGCATCATTGACCCTGATATAGCCAAGCTTGTGGAGATTTGCCGTAACTCTACTTTCTTCAGCTTTGAGGGTGAATTCTATGAACAGAGTTGTGAGCTTGTTATGGGTTCTCCCCTCTCTCTCGTTGTTGCTAACCTGTTCATGGAGGATTTTGAATCTAAAGCTTTAGTTTCTCGTCAATTTCAACCAAACATGTGGAAAAGGTTTGTTGATGACACCTTCATCCTTTGGCCCCATGGTCGTGATAAATTGTATCTATTTTTTCAGCATCTCAACAATCAATCAAGATCCATAAGATTTACCATGGAACCTGAAGTTGATAGTTGCTTTCCCTTCCTTAATGTGCTTGTCTTGAAAAAAGATGATGGTTCTTTCTCTCACCAGGTTTTTCGTAAGAAAACTCACACTAAGCAATATTTACATGTGAATTCCGATCACTATCCAACCCAGAAGCTAGGTGTTCTCAACAAATTAGCCATTCGGGCTTTAAGGGTTTCTGATGAAAACCATCTTCTTAACGTTTTTGAAAAGAATAAACCCATCTCCTTAATGTTTTTTAAAATGGTTCTGGCCATGTAACTGGTTCTGGCCATGTAACCAGATATTTTAATACAAATTTTACCCATTATGTTAAAAAAAATAGTGGGCTCAAAACACATTGCTACATGCCTAGATAGATTCTTAGTCAACAATGCTTTCCTTGATCAGGTAATCTCATTCTCCTCTCATATTCTTCCATCTGGGTGGGGGCAGAGGGGGGATGGGGGGAAGGTCATCATTCTATCTCTTTTTCCATGTGCCCAAATGGGATTATGGCCCCCTTACCTTCCAGTTCAATCCTCAATGGCTTCAATAATAGGGGGTTATGGAAGTGATCTCCATAACCTAGAGTAAATGGATTAATGTTTCTCTAATATTAATTTGGGAATGTAAAATTAAAGATCTAAATGTAACTCTAAGGCTCTAGGTTAAAAACCATGACTATGACTAGGACAAGGCAACTAGTCTTCATCAATCTCAATTAGAAGATATTTAGAAGAAAATTGAAACTAATAGCATTTCATTAGAAAATTTGAAAGAGGAAAAAAATTAATTTGACATAGAAAATCCACGAAATTATACAACTGCAAAAATGAACAATCTAAAAATTACTTTCTTTTCATATAGACACATAATTTCTCTACTAAAAATAATCAAGCCACAAAAAATTCTAGAGAAACCAACTAGGAAAACCCTCTGCTTGTTTGAGAATATTATTGAAAAAAATTAAGCAATAGATCTCTTACAAAAACACTTTGCTTCAATAGAGAATACAAGGATATCTCAACCTGGAACTAGGCTTGAAACAACCTACAAAAATGTTAATCCTTTCCTCCTAAATCTGTGCGCACTAGGACCCTGGATTCCTCGTGCAAACTATCCTCCTATTAAATAGGGAACTTCTTATTTCTATGTGCACTTCCTTAAGGAATTGCTTTATTCCCCAACAATTCACACAAACTCTTCTTGTATGTGCTTTCTCTTGCAAGCTCCACACATAAACATGTGAAACCTTCTCACAAACTCGTGAGCTCTATTTTCTTGTCCCACCAACTCGTGCTCATAAGACAATGATCAAATATGTGCCTTCATCCTCCTTTTAAAGCAATTCGAATGGCTAAAATTAGCAAGTTCTAATTTTAGGAAACTGATTTTATGATTGATTGAGTTAATTGAGTTAACTACTGATGCAACTCATTCTATCCCAATTCTAGAACTTGAGATTCAAACATTAGTTCTTTTCTTGAATTAACTCACACTAGAAGACAACTAACTCGACCTTCCTCTTCAATGCAGTAATTAACTACTTCATAACTCGTCCCAACTTTTAGGAATGAATCCTAAATTATATATACTTGTCCTAACTTATAAGGAACTCGAGTATGTTAAAGAAGGAACTCATTGGGACTTATTTGATTACAACACAAATCAAATAATCCTTTCTCGCTACTATTTTCAGCATTGACCTCTATCATAAAGCTTTAAAGGAAAAAGAAAAGATCTAGCATCTAAAATCAAGACGTTTTTAGCTATACGCAGGAGAAAGAAACGCAAAATTCTTCCATAATAAGGCTAAAATGAGGCAATGAAGGAATAATATTAAATCCATCACAGTGAATGGGGAAAACATCTCAAAATATCCCAAAATCAAGGAAGTTGCAACTCAATATTTGAAGTCCTTATATAAAGACCCTCGGATTTATGACAAAGAACCAGGACAATATATGTTGGATTGTACTCCTCACCAAGTAAAACTCTCGAAGATGATGAAGAAATATTTTGGCCTATTGTTATGAACTTAAAATTCATAACAATTAATTAAAATATCAAAACATTAAAATATTAATTAAATAAATACATTATTAGTTGTAATCAATTAATTAACAGATAATTAGCTAAATGAAGAGACATTAGTCCCCAAAGGACATGTCTCTCTAATTAGGCATGGCCAGTCAACTCCTATTTAAGGAGCACCGCCTTAGCCTTATAAACATCATTCAAAATTTTATCAATTAATAATAAATATATTACATTCAGAAATCTTATGTATTATTACAGTCTACAACAATTTAAAATTTAATTTCTAACAGTGATATCAAAGCCAGCATTAGACTAGTGACACCCATGAGGTTCTGCTAGCCATCAGGCCCTACGGGCCTTCCATCCGTAGCATAGGTTCATTGTGCAAGTCTGCTGCAAGGCCGAACAGGCCAAGTGAAGAAATTGTCGTGCCACAGGTGACAACTCTGTGGCTATGGGGCTTTGTGGCATAGAGTAATAACAGTGTGTGGCGTCCCATCTGTTTTGTACAAAGCTTATTTATAAGTTAAGAATCTCCATGGTAAAGTGAGAGTGAAACTCCATGATTCAATATATTGCGTATTTATGTTTTTAATTATTTTTATAATTAAATAATAATAAATCTTTCGTAATAGCGCAGACTAAGAAGCTCATGAGCCAATCGCTCCTATGTTCCTTAAGATGCCAATTCAAATATATTCAAAAAAATACAAAAATCATATTTATTAATAATAAAATCTCTTTAGTTCAATAATAATAAATCTTATAGTTGAATAATAATTATTATATTATGAATAAATTAAACAAACAAACAAAAAATTCACTAGCTTCTTATATTTATATTCTATATGGAATTGCTTTCTATCCAAATTTATTGAGATAAAAATCAATCTCTAAAAAAAGTTAAAAAATACATTAAAATTTAATAAAAATAAAATTATAAAAGTAATATCATCTCTTATAAATTAGGTAAACTTTATGTCGTTTTTACATAATAAATTAACCTTCAATTATTCAAATTAGCTTTATTTAGCATTAAGGGAAAAATAATTAAATATTTAAATTGTAACAATAAAAATAAAAAGAAACTATATTGTAGATTTATAAGATTATTAAAAAAAAAATTGGTTAAAATCTTAAATATTTGATAAGATTTAATTTATTTATCAATTTCTTAAACACATAAACTTTATTTATTTGTAATGTAATGAGAAACCAAAAAATATTTTAAACCAATATAACATAAGTTAAAATAAAACCAAAAAAAAAAAAAAACTATATATAAAGTTAATCAAACATTAATATTTATTTAGATCTATAAATAGAAAAGATGAAAAACAATAATTATAAAGGGAAGGAATAAAAATGTTTAAACTAACACAACACAAGTTAAAGAGAAGAAAACAAATATTAATAATTATTTAGACGAATTGTAAATGGAAAGAGAATAAATAATAATTATAAACAGAAGAGAGAAAAAATAATGTTTAAACCAATAGTTGAAAGAGAAAGAAACACATAAGAATAGTAAGTGGAAAAAGGAAAAATAATATTTACACTAATATAACACAAGTTAAAGATAAAAAAACAACATAAAATTTATATCACGGTAAGGTTAACATAAAATTGAAAACTAAGGTTTAATATGACACTGGAGGCTAAATAAACAAATAAAGGAACATAAATACACAAAGTTAGAAAAAAAAAAGGAAAAAGAACATAGATACTCAAAATTAAAAAGGCGTGATTATTGATGATGCATACGCTTCTATGCTATAGCTCATGGACTAGTTTATTTGATCGAACCGGCTAAGCCAGTGGATCCAATCGACTGTGTTAGAATAGCATAACCCCATTTTTCGCCTTAATTGGTCCAGAACCACTAGTGCAGGCAGAAGAAGAGAATAGAAGGATAAAGACAAATTTTATTGGATAAAACCATCACACTGTACGCTATCATTGCATTTTGTGCTATCAAAGTGGTTAAGTTTATACCTGTATTTACTATTAAAGTAAAATGTTTTTAATTTTTTTAAACACCAGTTGAATTATGAAACATTGACACTAAACCTTTTATTGTGAACAAAACAAATGAGATGTTCAATATTTATGACAAAAAATATTTCAGTAAAAATCACATGGGAGAAAATCTCGTTTACGCATTTTGAACCAATTAGTGCGGTTCATCTTCAATATTATTAAGATACTCTACAATCACAAAGTTGTTAAAGCAATTGTCAAAGGCATAATCGTTCGCCTAAAACAACTAAAATTTGCCACAAAAACTCCAAATGTGAAAACACACTTGAAGTACCATTTTTTAGCAAGTTTGGATAAAGCAACCAATTTGACCAAATCTAAAATTGCCCCAAAAAAACTAAAAGATTTAAAGAACACCTTCACAATGGAATGGCTAAAAGCACATTGGGCTAACACAGCCAGTTTGACCCATATAAAATTTGTAAGAAGAATGGAAAATTTAACCAGACCTTGACAATAACTGAATTTGATAAACACGTTAACAATGTAACATATTGAATTTGATCAAAACATTAACAATGTGACAAATTGAATTTGATAAATCCATTTGACAATGGAGCAAGTTCATCTTACCTTTAAGGCCTTTAAATAGTCATAAAAAGCATAAAAGCACAACATCCACTTTCAATATAATTGGGCCAAGGAAAGTCTCTTTAGTTGGTAATCTTTTGTTAAGAAAGAGTAAACATGATAAGTGAAACACCATATTGCAACTCTTGTATATCATCTTGGTAATTGGCACGTCTTTCGAAAGCTTTCTTAAAGATCAGAAAACACATAATAAAAAATGAATGTCCATCAGTTCATAAAAAGGAATTGATTTTGAGATTGACGGAAATGTTTCATGTCCGCATGAAAATTAACCAAAAATTGCTCAGAACTAACTAGACACCAGGATCCTCAAATGATCAATTTTATTCTTGGGCCTACCACCTATCATTATACTGACCAAATCTGTGTTCCTAACCCGAGTGTCGGCATTCAACAGTTTAGCACAAAGATTATGTTATAGATAACACAGAATGTGTACACATCTCTCTCAGATGCACCATTTCCAGGGGGGTGACGTTTGCCAACCATCATGAAAGAAAAAGCAAACATTTTTTGGTGTTGCTTCTCGTTTTCCTAGTTGAGAGTAGAAAGAGAATTTTACCTAAACCCAGCATTACTTAACCAGCATTTCCGTTATCAAAAGGTGGGCCAACTCATTCAACCAAAAGCTATCAATAAGAAATCCAGAAGCTCATAGTTGAAAACAAACCAAAAACTTCTACAATCCTACTAGTACTACCAAACACACTAGTTTATGCTATCAAAGAAGCCCACTGCTCTGTTTCCCAAAGGTAAATGAGTTGAAAGGAAACCATATGCCATTGTAAAGGGACAAGTAGCTGCCAATTCCTTGTGGAGACTCCCTCAGTTTGGGACCTGTATTCTGCTTACATAATGACCAGAGATTGAAGTCGAAGCTGACATACGCAAATGCTGCACAATAACCTCTAAAGGTATTCTAAGATCATTGCAGAACCACTTGATAGGGTGGCAGTCAATAGAGAACTTCACAGCGAAGATGATCAATTTAATCTATTAGAAAAAGAATCAGATATTTTACTGGCTAAAATTCAGTTATGACATTTGAGCATAATCAAAACATAGAACTTGCTGAATTACCGCATATCCAACCATATGAATTGAAGAAAAGTAACTTGGGAATTGTCGACACTGCGTCCTTCACTGTTTCAACAAAGGGGAAACAGGTGCAGGTGGAAGTGGCAGTCAATAGAGAACTTCACAGCAAAGATGATCAATTTAATCTATTAGAACAAGAATCAGATATTTTACTGACTAAATTTCAATTATGACATTTGAGCATAATCAAAACATAGAACTTGCTGAATTACCGCATATCCAACCATATGAATTGGAGAAAAACAACTTGGGAATTGTCGACACTGCATCCTTCACTGTTTCAACAAAGGGGAAACAGGTGCAAGTTCCACCTGCACCACATGCCTGTTTACCAAGCATCCAAATAAATTAAAAAACTAAAAGCACAGTGACCATGTCAGGAAACAGTGAAGTTTCATAATATCCTTCTGTGGAAACCCTCATGGCGGCCAAACCTATTTCTGAGGATGTCTACAACCTTCAACGTTTGAGTGAGCAGTGATGCTTTGTAATAAGCTCTTCGCCAACATTGGACGCACTATATAATATAAATACAAGCACCTAGGAGCAAGTCAATATATGAATTGCTGCATGAAGCAAGCTTAAAAAAGCTTGTACAAACATCGCACCAGTAGTTCAAGCCAAATATCTGAACATATTAGGATTATCTTTGTCCCTCTCCAAGTATTCCCTTGTAATTAGATCTTCAATTCTCTTCTTGATTGCCTTGAAATCAGGCTGATCAACACAAGTTTGTTTCAATTAGTCAATCAGTAGAAAAAATTATTTTGGAAATACAGTTATTCATTTAACTCACTTGATGCTATGCTAACTAAACGTATCATCCTATGCAGGACGTACCTTGAACATCCCTCCCAGTTGCTCAACGCACTCCGTCACTAACTGCTGGTGAGATAAAACTTTTCGGCTCTTCATGATTCTTACAATTGATGCATCAATAGCATAACGTCGATCTCTATCTACATCCTCAATAACTTTTTTCTTCTCATCCACTGGTGGAAGAGGAATCTGCAAGCAAATAGCAAAGGAAAACAAATGTGTGAACCTTGATCAGAAACATTTGTTTTTATTTTTAAATCAGAAAACTGATGCCAATATTTTTATTGCAGTAGAACTCAAACCTGTATTCTCCTCATTTTGTCGGTGAATTTTGCGTTGAATTCAAAATAATCTGTTTGCGCCACAGTTTTTGTGTTTGGTTCTTTATTGAGGATTTTGTATTTTGCGCATGCAAGGGAGTGCAGCAATCTGACAATATCTTCATCGGTTAAATTCAACTGAGACTTGATTTCAGAGTAACTTAGCCTCTCTGACGCATTGAACAGCAAAAGTGCAGATGCCTGAAGGATCATTGCGATGCAGTAAGTTTCAATAGTGCCATAACAAAAGTTTGGTGCATTCTTAGATGACAAAGTGAAAAGCAACAACAAAATAAAACATTTGAGCTATCAAGTATTATATCTGATCATTCTATAAACCACTTATTTTAATTGCACATTTAAACTTCAATGTAAGTATCACTAATAAAGCATAAAATCCAAAAGTCAGTACAACGGTCAACCAACAAAGCAAAATTACAAGACCTGGACAGTTGTCACAATAAGTTCCATTGGCTTAGGATCAAACTTCCCAATAATATTACAGGTTCCCAAAGAATATATCCATGTAAGCTTCCGATGTTTCGTTTTTGTTTGATAAAACTCTTTGAACACCTCAACACATTTAACCTGCATTGCAGTGGTAAAATTCAATAAAAAAATAAAAGCCATTTTACCTACTAAAATACTCTTGTGGCTGCTCAGTAAGTTGCAATAATATGCAGTATATGAAAAACTACATACCATCTCAGCAGGTAGATTAAGATCAAATGACTTGTAACTTGGCCAAAATCCAGTTGTCAAAACTGTCACAGTCAAATCTATTCCGGGATGTGCAAGTGGGTTCTCATTTAGATATTCCTCAAAATTATTTTGATTCTCCCTTCCTAAAGTTAAATCAGTAACCTGAACAGACCGATACAGAATAGACATGAAAACATAAAAATAAAAGCTCCAACTTTATATGCACAGAACTTAGAAAATGGGAACAGATGAAAATGGGAAGTTTTACTTGGAAAATTAAAATAAAGTAGAAGAGTAAAATGAAAGAAACTACAAGTTTATAATATTTCTGAGATAAATTACTGTAAAATAAGCTTGCCTAATACCAGTTACAATTACAATTTTTTTCAAATGGAAGTGAACTACTAGCATACCATTCTCTCCATTTTATAAGTAAACTGGTATCCACACTGTAGCTTCAATATTGTCAATATCTTTGTTGCATCAACATTTGCACTTTTATCAAATATAAGTCTCCGTGCAAGCTTTTTCCTGCAATATTGAACACGGCCAAGGTGAGTAGCACAACATATAACAGAGCTCAAATCTCAAACGTCTTTCAAAATATTATCACATCTATACTTTAAAAAACAATCTACAACATGGAACATGAAATAATTGACAAGATTGCTTCCTATTATCACTAAATGGAAATGATGCACTTCTCCGGCCTGTAAATATTACAATGCACTGTAGCCAGCTTACAATACTAAGGAAGATCCCTGTCATCACACAAACTTGTATCTTAGGAGATAAAAGTCTGAACATGCATAAAATAATTAATTTTTAATTAAAAAATAATATTTTTAAGAGTTCAATAATTAACTTTTAATTAAAAAACAATATTTTTAAGATTTCAAACCATTAGAGACAATACGCAAAGCTTGCTCATATATACCATGTAAGAGTGAGTATATCAAAATGGCACCAAGTGCAGTAAATATCATCAACAAGATACATAATCATTATAGTTTAAATAATCATTATAGTTTAAATGGCCTCTAGAGTTCAAAATCAATGTTACAACTCAAGCTATTGGACCACTGGCCTAACTACAAATCACTGATCAACATGATCACTCATCAAACTTATCACCACTACTACACATCGGATGGTCACCAAGAGCTACATAAACATCATCTGGCTCAGAATCTAAGGACTCTTCAAACTCCTCTGCAGCCCCAGTAGCAGTAGCAGCAACCACCTAAAAAACCCTGGTTTCCTTAGAAACCACCTAAAAAAACTACCCACAGGTTCCCCTCCTCATCACATGCACGTTTTGATTAACCCGTTCCCAAACCGGACTTATGTGCCCGTTTATTGCCTTGACTTTGCTAACCGCCCAGTTTGACCGGTTACTGGTTCAGACTGGCCGAGTTTTAAAACTATGAGTAAGACAGTAAAAAGCAAGTATGGCGGTATTAACTATTGATGCCTGTTCACCTTGATCATTTTTTGAATTGCTTGCAGAGAGATATTGTTTGGCATGGTAATTTACTACCATAGTTCAAGTACTTGAAGGTTCCACCTATGACTTTCCAGTAGAGTTGTTTGTGCTAAGGGCACTGAATCGAGCCTTGAGCTGAACTAACGTATAACTGTAATACCTTACCATAAAAACCCTAAATAACGTGATGAATTAGTCTTCAAGCATTTGAAACATGTTTTATTGTTGTCGTTTCTATGTGTACTATTAGCTGCATGCAGTTTAAAACAATAAGAAAACAGATTTCATAGTAGAAAGCAACATGGAAAATTAGAATTAAAAGAAAATTTCGTAAGCTTGTAGCAAATCGAAGAAATTTTACCTGTAAAATTCTGCAAATAAATCTTCATCACTAACATATGGAAGAAGCTTGACTACCTGTAGCAGTATTTAACCATCAGATCACTAACTCAAATTAAATTGCCACCTGCAAAGTCTGCAACATCCAAATCAAAGTAATGCACACCTCTTCGAGTGTATATTCATCATTTAATTTTTCACTACCACGCTTTTTCGAGATGTTGTCAAAAAATGTAGCCAATAATTCTGCAATCGTTTTCCCTGTAACTTCCTTGTTACAAAATACCCCAAATGCTTCCTTCAGTGCCTGCAAATAGAGTTAACATCCATAAGGAGTGTTTCCCGATGAATTGCATTGCATCAATAAATAAGCTTACAAGAATTAATTTGACAAGCATAACCATAATAAACAATATTTCCTCCAACCTACCTTGTGGAAAAGGAAATGGTCCATAAAACACCCGTTGACATATTGCAAGCGCTTGCAACACAATTTAAGAACTTCCCCCAGAAACTCCTAAAAATCAAACATGTTAGCGAAACAAATTGCAAGATCAGGATCTATCATCTCCACAAAGGCTAATGTCTTTGTGCAATGTTCAGCATATCATGTTTGGTCATCATCTGCCAAATTATAACAATATGCCAAGTAACTCCCGATCATACATAAAGGTCATAAATTTAGCTTCGTCATGTGAGTGTTCAAATGGAAAGAGATTAAGTCTACGAAGTAGAAGGAATCACAGATAAATAAAGTTACAAATAAGATTGTACCCTTTCTTCTGCACCAACCTTATTTTCTGCCTGAAGAACAACTCAAAGTAATACAGATATCAGACAAGCTCCTAAATTACCTTTTCATTGTTTGCTGCATCTTCCGCGTGCTTGACTAATGATGTAACCTCATCAGTAACGTACTGCAATGACAAAGCAGTTTGAATGGGGGGGTAAAAAAAAAAACCCTTGCCTACAGAAATTCACTGCAAGTTGTGAAAGGAGCTCACTTTGGATATTTTCAATCAATATGCACCAATTGGTGTCAACCTGTTTAAAAATTTGAGCCACAGGTTCCAAGCCTTTTCGTATCCTATGAAACAAACTATACATCCTTGAAAGATCATCTACCTGTACAAAAAGTTAAATCAGGAAATCAGCTTTTTGACTAAGGAATTATTTTGAAAAAACAGGTTCAGAATCCCCAACAACACAGCGATAATCAAATGAAAATGCCAGGTCACCTTTTCATCTCTTAGCAAGGCACGGCACCCTGAATGCTCCTCCTTTAGAAGTTGACTCTCGTACTGGGAAAGTAGCCCATCTTCTACTTTCTGCAACAAAAGCCAGCAACAGAAAAAAACAAATATCTCAGCTGTTCTTTAAATTGTGTGTATGATGAGTTAATCATGATAGTTGAAGTAGTGGAATATATGTACTTGACTGAGTAAAAGAAACAACGAAAATAATTATTTCAATAATAAGCTAAATGCAAGAACTTTAGATAATAGAAAGAAATTATTTTTAACACACTCACTTCCAACAACTTTTGTTCAATGCTTGAATGTAAATAATGGGAAGCTCTTTCTTTTACTCGTTTCAGGCGCTCCTCAGCCTGTAGTTAAAAAGGAGATATACATTAGCTTCTTGAAAGACCCAATATCCATTCGATACCAACACTCCGACACATGTCTACAGCACTAGCACCTATTTCACCACTGACCTTAAGCATATAATCCGGACAAGAATACTTTAGAATCCATGATGCAGCCTTTCCAGAATAGTAAGAAGCAATGTCATCCAACATCGGTGACTCAAAGTCATTCTCATAAGCATCCATGTTACCCATCCAAATCTCCACAAAGATGCCCAGAACATTTTTCAGCAAACCTCGATCAATTTGCTCTCCTTCGCGCTTTCTATCAATCTGCCAGATCATGAGCACAATAAGTCGTATACCCTCACCAATAAAAAAGCAAAAATTCAAATAACTAAAGAAAGTTTTTGACATTTCAATGCAATACAAAACATACCAGAGTAATTACAGCATCCTTTACATTATTCTTAATTTCTTGGTAAACCTGCAAAATACGTGAAAAGGTTGATTTTAAAAATAGTTTATGGCCTTTAAATTTGCCAAGTGCCAGGATATCCACCCTAAATTCCAAGATATTGTCATCTGAAGTTTATTAAAATCATGGAAAAAGAGAAAAATCATAGGAAGAGAGAGAAGGTATAAACAGAGAGAGCTCTACACAAAATATCATCTGATGTTTACCAGATCACGGAAGCAGATGCGGCCAACTTCATTTAGTGCAGGAAGACTACGCCTTCCAATGAAGTAACGATCCAAGTAATTTAAGGCACGTGAAAGCCACCGAACCATTTTTTGGTACTTTCCCCGTCGCTTTACAAGTTCTCTCAACATAAACTCATCATGTTTCTCCTTCAATGCAGGCAGTACCTGAGGAAAACAACCAAGACGTTTGGGAAAGGGAGAGGGAGCTAAAAGTGCAATTTTAAAAAGATTCTAGAAGCTGAGTGTTTTGGAAAAGTTATATATATATATAAAAGATTTATTTAAGCATTACTATTAGATGAGTGATGATTATTAAATATCAATTATTTAGTATATAAATCAATGATTTA
>APFE030313424.1:0-23435 GCA_000404065.3 Pinus taeda | reverse complement strand
CGACTTTTTGAAAGCTTTTCCGGCGGATTTTTCCGGTCAAAATCCGGCAGCAATTCATTGGAATCCCAAGTTTGATAGCTAGTTTCTGCACAATCAATGGCTCCTAGGGATTTTTAAGGGCGCTGAATCCAAATATGCAGTTAAAAAACCATTTTAACTGCTAAAAATCAAGATTTAACCTCATTTCTTCCGCCGGATTCCGTCACCGGAATCTCCAAAAAGTCGCATTATAGACAAGTCCTTTCTCATTGCAGTAGTCTATAACGCGACTTTTTGAAAGCTTTTCCGGCGGATTTTTCCGGTCAAAATCCGGCAGCAATTCATTGGAATCCCAAGTTTGATAGCTAGTTTCTGCACATTCAATGGCTCCTAGGGATTTTTAAGGGCGCTGAATCCAAATATGCAGTTAAAAAACCATTTTAACTGCTAAAAATCAAGATTTAACCTACCTCATTTCTTCCGCCGGATTCCGTCACCGGAATCTCCAAAAAGTCGCATTATAGACAAGTCCTTTCTCATTGCAGTAGTCTATAACGCGACTTTTTGAAAGCTTTTCCGGAGAATTTTCCGGTCAAAATCCGGCAGCAATTCATTGGAATCCCAAGTTTGATAGCTAGTTTCTACACATTCAATGGCTCCTAGGGATTTTTAAGGGCGCTGAATCCAAATATGCAGTTAAAAAACCATTTTAACTGCTAAAAATCAAGATTTAACCTCATTTCTTCCGCCGGATTCCGTCACCGGAATCTCCAAAAAGTCGCATTATAGACAACTCCTATAAATATTGTTACCAAAGTTAAGATAAATTTGAGGTCACAAAGTCAATTCATCATTGGTAGTTTTAACAACCCATGGTTTTGCCAATAGTATTCTTATGTAATATAGCATATTTAAAAACGTGAAGACTCATTTGTAATTTTCTTTTGATATATATATTTTGCTTCTTGTCACAAACACGATTTTATTTCACTGATCATTCATATATACTAAATCAGTATGGATCCATTTTAACTTCAAATCTATCAAGCATAGAACTGGATATCGAATCATTTGGTGGAGGAGCTCCGGGCGATGGCGGAGACCCTAACTGAACTATGGGCGGAATACCATGGCAATTTTGAACCTTGACGCCTGACAGCTGACGGCCTGGACTTAGCCCTCAAGGCTCACCGGAACGGCATCGTCGTTACCTCCCTCCTTCACGGTTTACCCGGGTGCACAACTGCTGAGACTCTTGTTCCCCCAACAATCATTACTCCTTTTACTGTCGGTTCTGAGGATATGGACAGGGCGGATATACTCGCAGACCCTCATCCCCACGAGGTCAACAGGCCTGTCCATCGCACCATGTCAACTCCGGGACCTTTCGCTGCTACTCAGCGTCCTCTGTCATCCTCTGCCTCCACACTGAGCCGAACATCAACATTTGTGCCCCATCCCTCCACTGTGCACATCGATGATGTTCCTGGGTTAGACTACCCACCCCCCCCCATCCCCTGTGACCCTGAACTTGTTGGGCTCTTGCTTGCAAACCTCGCCCTCCTTTGACGCACCTCTCCCCTAGCCACCTCAAGTCTCCACCCCGCCTAGTTATACGCCCACCTCTGGTACTCCTCTACCTGCAATCAAACCCTATACAAACCCTCATCTCCCTGGAGTCCCTTCGAACCCTAGTGGCTCTAACCCTAACCCTAGCACGCCCATCCACTCGGGATGCTTCAGGTCCCCGATCGCTACCCCTAAATCCACCCCATCCATCCCACAGACAGTGAACCAAGGCATTCGTGGACTTCTCAAGGACTATTCGACAGTCGGACGTACAGATAAGCTCAAAAAAGGCCGGTGTCTTAGGGCTGGAGACAGAGATATAAATCTTGCTCTGGGTGAAGATCTCTCGATGGGAGAAGTGGATGAGACTGCCAAGAAGTTCCTGGTTGGCCGTGTTCGTGGGCGGAACTACACTATTGAGCGGCTTCGGCTCTAGACAGAGGAAATCTGGGGTTCCTTACTAAAAGACCTACCCATCATCCGTGTTCAGGTGAGAGAATGGTTTGCCCTACGATTCCACTGGGAGGAATACACAGATTGGATCATATCTAGGTTCTGGCACATAGAACTGGCGCCCATGCTATTGAAGCGATGGGATCCACTGTTCGATCCTGAGAGGGACCAACTAGGGGACAAGACCAATCTAGGTTCGGATGTCGGGCCTTCCACTGCAATATTGGACCCCTACCATCTTCAAGCAAATTGGGAATGCACTGGGCACCTATCTGGATCATGATCAATCTTTTGAATCGACAGGGATCATGACCATGGCTCGAATTTTGGTACACCTGGACACTAGGGCAAGGCTGGAGGAGAAGACCACTCTGCACTGGCGTAATTTCACGCACAAGGAAAACCTTGACTATGAAGGTGTGCCATTCTGGTGCAGACGCTACCACAAGGTCGGACATCTCTACAAATATTGTCCTCTGCTCACGCCTTCGAATCCATCGGCTACTAAGGGTTTGATGCAGAGACAATCTAAAGAACTGATGGTGGGCGTGCTACCCTTAGATCCGGATCGCCAAAAGGAAGATGTTGGGAACACTGTCCAGACTCCAGTGCCTCCCAGATGCCGCCTCCATCTCCTCCTAAGAGCAAATCCCAGTCTGCGGCAAAAGCAGCTCCTTCGTTGGGTATTGACTCTCCCCCCTGCTGCTTTGCTCTGCGTTTTAATCATTTTTTTGTCTCTATGGATTCATCTGCACCCTCCCCATGTTTAATTACTGCTCCCATTACATGTACAATTAAGCCTCTACTACCAATTTTCTCCACTACCCCATCGATTATATCAAGTTGGACGTGTCTCCACTGCCATCTACACCCACTCCCTCGGGTTCTCATGCCTACAATCTCCGCCCCCAACGGAAAAACATTTCAGATATGTTGGGCCTGGGTATCACAACCTACCTTTCTAACCATAAGCCTACCAGGGGGCGACCATCCAATAGCCAAAGCCATTAAAATTGCAGGGGATGATGTTGCCCAGGGTCGAAAAAACACCATTGATTGGGTGCTTAGAGCAGCAGATACCCTTGCCAAGGTGCCCCGATGAAATGGCTCTCCTTCAATTGCAGGGGCTTGGCTAGCCCCCCTAAAAAATTGGCCCTCCATAGACTACTGAGTAGTGATCCCTGTGATATTATTTTCCTTCAGGAGACCTTGGGGTCTTCTGATCTGATCGTTAAAACCCTCCTAGGCATCATGCTTGGGTGGCACTTTCAAGCCCTGGATGTGGCAGGGCAATCTGGGGGACTTGCCCTTGGGATCAACCCTCGAACCATCAAGGTGATTTCCTACTGGGGAGGTCATAGTTTTCTTGGCATGGATCTCTTTTCAGCTACATTGAGCAAACAGATTCGTATAATAAACATATACACCCCATATCAAAATAGACTGGATTTCTGGCAGCGGTTTCTGAATAACCCGATGATCACTCCCTCAACCATATTGGGGAGTGACCTTAATTTTTCCATTGGACACGAAGAATCCTGGGGTCATCACTCGCATCTTGATCCACTCTTGGATCAGCTGAGCTCTCGTTGGATCAGCATGGCCTCATTAACGTGCCTATGAATAAGAAGATGCCCACTTGGCATAATAGGACTGGTGAGGCTGCCCTAGGGAGTGTTGAAAATAGCAACAAAAAATGCTAAAAATAGCACTGCTATAAATAGCATTTTGGGATACCTTCCTATTTTAGTTAGTCCTTGAGCTAAAATAGAGAAGAAAATTTTGAATTTGATCTTAGCAGCAGTTTGAAAAATAATTAATTAATTCATCTTGAGTTAATTAGTTGGAAAAAATCAAACATGAAGTCTATGTGAAGACATGCAACAGTTTCTCCATTGATTGAGGAATTTATCCCTTAGTTAAGGAGATGAGGATGAATTGTTCTTTGAGTTGTAATTAGTTAGCTCAGTTATTTAAGTTAAGTCCAGTTAGATTAATTCAAATAGTTCGTTGAACTACTTGTGAGTTCAGTTAGTCAATGCAAGCATGCATGTAACTGTTGCACTTCAGATAACTGAATATTCTCTCATAAATAACTCATGCATGTCAGTTCAGTCAGAGACCCAATTGAGATCAGGTGATGGGACAGTGTACTATCAGTTGCAGGAATATTCCTTGGTGGATATCTCTTGCATGCAAAAGGAATTCATTCCCTAGAGATTGCGCAGTTACTTCTTCAGTTTAGTGAGTGTGAATGAGGCCAATTCACACAGGTGGCATCACTGGACCCCAAGGAAAACTGCACAAGAAAATAGGAGGCTTAGAGGGCTAGAGGAAGACATATGTTATGTCTATGTAGTCTGTGAGTTGTATTGTTCTATTGCAGAGAGAGCAGGATAGCTTGTGAGCTGATTCTTTTTGTAATTTGAACATATTTCCACTTGTATGATATTACAGAGATCGTGGTTTTAGGCTGAGGCTTTCCCCAGAGTATTCTTCTATGTTCATGTGTGATTTCTTTCTCATTCTCAATTATATATGTTCTTATTGATCTTGCTCATACTTGATTAAGCTTCCGCAAAGTTTGTTGTAAAAGTAGATCTTGTATTTTGCTTTAGTATATTGCATAATCTGTTGATCTACAGTGGGAAATTTAACATGGTATCAGAGCACAAGTGATCAAAGGAGAGAACTGTATACAAGAAGGGAGAAGTTCGAAGTTTAAGGTTATTGAATATAGAAATCGAGTTCTTATCACATCTCATTTTCACCCATGGCGTTCAACGGAGTATGCCCTTGATGGCAGCTCGAATTATATAGCCTAGAAGGATCGCATGGACGCAGTATTAGAGGATAACGGTCTAAAGGACTTCATTGATCAAGAAGTCCCCAAGCCCACAGCGGCTAATGCTACTGAATTGGCGGAATGGAAGAAATGTGTGGCTAGAGCAAAGAGAATCCTTCTTGAGGGAGTTTGAGACCACATAGTCTCGAGTCTCCATGGGAAGGAGGCATTGTTTTCGATGTGGAAAACATTGAAAGATCTATATCAAAACAGCAGCGATCAAAGGGAGCTAGCGCTGAAAGACAAGCTTCGGAAAATCAAGTGTGAAAAGGGTGACACGATCTCTACATATCTGGACAAGCTCACCACCTGCAGGGATGAGCTTGGAAGTGTAGGGATCACGACAGTCGATGATGACATGGTGAGTCTTGCACTCCTTGATCTTCCTAAGAGTTGGCATAGCTACCAAGACTCGGTTAATGGAAGAGAAAAACTGCCAGATTGGGAACGACTTTGGTCGGATCTGATGCAGGAGGAAATAAGAAAAAGCACCAGAGATGGATCCTCATCGAAGAAAGATGATAAGGAAAATCTAGCCTTAGCGAGTAAGGCGAGGAAAGCGAAAGGGAAGGCGTCCCATCCCAAATCCGATTCTTCCCATGGTGGGAAGAAGTTTAACAAATCGAAAGTGTGATGCTTTAATTTTCATGAAGTGGGCCATTATGCTACGAATTGTCCACAGAAGAAATCCAAGAAGGGTTCCTCGAAGGGATCTAATGGTGAGGCACTGGCCTCACAGTTTGAGTTGGATTTCTTGCTTATCTCATGCATGGTTTCATCCATGGTGGGATGTGTGTGGTATTTGGACAATGGAGCTTCATTCCACATGTCAGGTGACAAGAATCTTTTCAGTACCTTGGAGAAGAAGGATCTCCAGATGCGGATTGAGATGGGCGATGATGGAAAGTACCGTGTTTCAAGTGAAGGTAAGGTTGTGTTTCAGAGGGAACGTGGAGCTCCCCTCACCCTGACTGATTTAAAGTATGTACCAGGTCTGAAGAAGAATCTTGTGTCTGTCACTATGCTAGAAGATAAAGGCTATGATGTAGTCTTTAGTAAAGGAAAGGTATTCCTGAGGCATATCGGTACTGGACAGACAAAGAGAATTGGGATTTGAGTAAAGAATCTCTACAAGCTAGAGGTAGACGACTGTGCTGCATTGAGTACCAAAGCTGAGATGGTGCAGAGCCAAGATGTTGGCGAGCTATGGCATAGAAGATTGGGCCACTTGCACCATGGAGCCCTAAAGATCATGCAGCAGATTTCTACCGGACTTCCCAAGGGACAACTGGAGCAAAAGGATACATGCAAAGGTTGTACCTTGGGTAAGTATGTGAAATCTTCCTTTCCGGATCGAGACAGTAGAGCTGGAGCAATCCTGGAGAGAGTTCACTCAGATGTTTGTGGACCATTCTCTACAGCCTCCACCGCTAAACAAAGGTACTATGTTATTTTTATTGATGATTTTTCTCATAGATGTTGGATCTACTTTATGCAAAAGAAGGATCAGACCTTCTTGAGGTTTTGTGAGTTTAAAGCCTTGGTAGAGAAAGAATCTGGAAAGAAAATAAAAGCCTTGCGTAGCGACAATGGTGGAGAGTATGTCTCCCAACAGTTTAAGGACTTCTGCGCAGCAGAAGGAATTAAACGGGAGTTGACAACACCCCATAGCCACAGCAGAATGGAGTTGTCGAAAGGAAGAACAGATCGATTGTGGGAGCAGCTCGAGCGATGTTGCATGACCAAAGCCTACCACTGCATTTGTGGGTTGAGGCATGCAATATAGCAGTGTACGTGCAGAACAGAAGCCTGCACTGTATACTGGGAATGAAGACACCTATGGATGTCTTTTTTGGGAAGCGACCAGATGTGAGTCACTTCTGAATCTTTGAATCATTGATTTATTGCCTTGTGGCCAAAGATGCTCCAAAGAAGCTAAATCCAACAACTGAGTTGGGAATACTTATGGGGTACACGGATGCACCCCACAACTATTGGGTGTACCTTCCTACTAGTCATAGGACAGTGGTACGCAAGGATCTGAAGTTCAACGAGCAGAAAGCCATGCGAGTATCACTTGAGAGGGAGCTCAAGTTGCATGCAGATGAGGAACTTTCAGTTCCTAAGGAGGAGGAGCCTCAGATTGATGCGGAGTAGCCGCATGCAGAGGATCCGGGAGTGGAGACATTCATTCATGCTGAGTCTTCCAGAGATGGGCAGAAATGCTCAAGGGACGCTGATAGGTTGATGCTGGATGTGCAGGAGAATGTGGGACAGCCATCTTCTCAGTGCAGACAAAGGAGGTCACCCGAGCGGTACACTGGTTACATGGCCCTGGTTGGGGAGTGTGTAGATTCCGATCCTTCTTCATTCGAGGAGGCAGTGCAGCAACCAGTGTGGGTTGATGCAATGCTGGAGTACGACTCCATCGTGCGGAACTGTGTTTGGGATGTTGTCTCAAGACCTCAGGACAAGTCAGTGGTGAGTTCCAGATGGCTTTACAAGGTAAAGCAAGCAGCTGATGGCAGTGTTGAGAAACATAAGGCAAGGTTTGTTGCCCATGGTTTCTCATAGGTCAAGGGGATTGACTACGATGAGACCTTTGCTCCTGTAGCAAGGTACTCATCAATCATATCGATGTTGGCACTATCAGCTCAGATGGGTTGGAAGATCCATCAGATGGACGTGAAGACAACATTTCTCAATGGGAAGATTGAGGAGGAGGTGTACATTGAGCAGCCAGAAGGTTTCGAGACCTTCGATCATAAGTCGCATGTGTGTCGACTCAAGAGGGCTCTGTATGGGCTGAAGCAAGCACTCTGTGCTTGGTACACCAGGATCGACAGTTAATTCACCGGGTTGGGCTTCACCAAGAGTAAAGAAAATGCAAACCTTTACCACATCATGGTAGAAGGTAAACCATTGATCATTGTCCTTTATGTCAATGATTTGATTTTGACAGGTGATGATCTGATCCAGTCTTGCAAGGAGGACATTGAAAGAGAGTTCGAAATGAAAGACATGAGTCTTATGTACTACTTTCTAGGCATGGAAGTGTGGCAGAGAGATAGAGAAGTTTTTGTGTCTCAAGACAAGTATGCCAATGAGATCCTCAAGCGGTTCCATATGGAGAAATGCAAACCCATGCAGACTCCTCTAGCTGGGAAATGGAGGAAGGAGGATGCTACTTCGGGTGAGGTAGTAGCTGCTACTGTTTATCGACAATTGGTGGGTTCACTTATGTATCTGGTGAACACACGACCCGACTTATGCTTTGCGGTGAACCAACTAAGTCAAGCATGGTTCAACCTACCAAGCTATTTTGGAAGGCAGTGAAGCATGTGTTGAGATACCTCAGAGGCACATCTCAGTATGGTTTGTGGTACAGACGGACAAAGGGAGTGAAGCTTCAGGGCTTCACAGATGCGGATTGGGCAGAGAGTCCATCAGACCGAAAGAGCACTTCTGGAGGAATCTTCAACCTTGGTTCAGCTGCAGTTTCCTAGTACAGCTGGAAACAGAGATCAGTTGCACTTAGCTCAGCAGGGGCTGAATACATGGTTGCTAGTCAGGCTACATGTGAGGCCATTTGGTTGTGGAAGATTCTAGTGGGATTGTTTGGTTAGAGGATGGATCCTACAGTGATCTACTGCGATAATCAGAGTTGTATCAAACTCTCTGAGAATCCAGTTTTTCATGATAGGTCCAAGCACAAAGATATCCGGTATCACCATCTTTGAGAAAGTGTGGTCAAGAGGATCATGTTGTCGCTATATGTTTCAACCGAGTAATAGGATGCAGATATTTTGACGAAGGCATTGTCAAAATGCAAGTTTGAGTTCCACAGAGACAAGATTAGGGTTACTGATAATCCCTTTCTTGGTGAGAGGGAGTGTTGAAAATAGCAACAAGAAATGCTAAAAATAGAAGTGCTAAAAGTAGCACTGCTATAAATAACATTTCAGGATACCTTCCTATTTTACTTAGTCTGTGAACTAAAATAGAGAAGTAAAATTCGAATTTGATCTTAGCAGTTGTTTGAAAAATAATTAATTAATTCATCTTGAGTTAATTAGTTGGAGAAAATCAAACATGAAGTCTATGTGAAGACGTGCAACAGTTTCTCCATTGATTGAGGAATTTGTCCCTTAGTTGAGGAGATGAGGATGAGTTGTACTTTGAGTTGTCATTAGTTAACTCAGTTATCTAAGTTAAGTCCAATTAGATTAGTTCAAATAGTTTGTTGAACTAATTGTGAGTTCAATTAATTAATGTATGCATGCATGTAACTGTTGCACTTCAGATGACTGAATATTCTCTCATAAATAACTCATGCATGTCAGTTCAGTCAGAGACCCAGTTGAGATCAAGTGATGGGAAAGTGTACTATCAGTTGCAGGAATATTCCTTGGTGGATATCTCTTGCATGCAAAAGGAATTCATTCCTTAGAGATTGCGCAGTTACTTCTTCAGTTTAGTGAGTGTGAATGAGGCCGATTCACACAGGTGGCATCACTGGACCCCAAGGAAAACTACACAAGGAAATAGGACGCTTGGAGGGCTAGAGGAAGACAGATGTTGTGTCTATTCAGTCTGTGAGTTGTATTGTTCTATTGCAGAGAGAGCAGGCTAGCTTGTGAGCTGATTCTTTTTGTAATCTGAACATATTTCCACTTGTATGATATTACAGAGATCGGGGTCTTAGTCTAAGGCTTTCCCCAGAGTATTCTTTTGTGTTCATGTGTGATTGCTTTTTCATTCTCAGTTAGATGTGTTCTTATTGATCTTGCTCATATTTGATTAAGCTTCCACAAAGTTTGTTGCAAAAGTAGATCTTGTATCTTGCTTTAGTATATTGTATAATTTGTTGATCTACAGTGGGAAATTTTACATAGAGAAGACTTGATCGATATCTCATCTATGAAGACCTTTTGGTTACCCTCACAAACTATAGACAATGGGTGGGCCCAGGTGGCATATTTGACCATACACCTATATATTTGGAATTGGCAAGACCCAAAATCAAACCAAGAGCCCCCTTCAAGTTCAATTCATCTTGGCTGAAGGAACCAGACTACATCAAGATGGTCTCTGACTACTGGAAATCCCATCGCCTTTCAATTGAGCAGAGGAAAGCTTTAGGATTCTGCAACAACCTATACAATCTCAAGCGGTTTTCCATTGATTGGGCCAAAAAGAAAAAAGAAAGGGAGGAACTTGCCATATCTGCCTTAGAAATCCAGATAGCCTTACTCACGGATGAACACAACAGGGGATTCAACTCCATAGAGTCAAAATTGCAACTAGTGGAGCTGGAAGCCCAGAGATCTAAGATCCTTCTGGCCTAAGAAGAAAATTGGAGACTCAGAAGTCGGGCCATCTGGTTGCAAGTTGGGGATGGCAACACTAAATTCTTCCACAATTTTTCCAATGGAAGAAAGGTCGACAACACAATTTGGCAGATGCCCTCGGATCAGGGATCGACGGCAAATACTCATTCTCAATAGTCTCAGTTGGGCACTGCTCATTTCAATCATTTGTTCAAAGCCCCTCCAGGTGCTACACTGGCTGATATTATGCACATAGCAGGGTACTTCCCCTGATTCGTGGAACCTGAAAGGCTAGAGGAGCTCAATAAACCTCTTTGGGTGGAACTGGAAAGCACTCTGAAATGGTTCAAAAGGGATAAAAGTCTGGGGCCAGATGAATGGCCAGTGGAGTTCTACCTCACCTTCTTTGACATCATCGGTACTGACCTTCTCGCTGTGGTCGAAGAAAGTCGTATCCTGAGCAGAATACATGAGCCAATAAACTCCACCTTCATAGCCCTTATCCCCAAACTGGACTCTCCTCTATCCTTTAATGATTTTCGACCTATATCCCTCTGCAATTGCCTCTATAAAATCATAGCTAAGATCATAGATATTCGTATCAAACCTATCCTATTAGATCATATCTCCCCAGAACAGTTTGCCTTTTTACAAAACCGTCAAATTCATGAGGCCATTGGCACGGCATAAGAGGCCCTCCACTCTATCAAGCTAAAGAATCTCAAAGGAATGATGCTAAAAATTGATCTCTCAAAGGCATTTGACCGGGTCAACTGGCTATATCTACGGATGTTACTCACTCATCTGGGCTTCCCCCCAGATTTCATCCGATAGATCATGTGTTGTATTACTTCGGTTTCCTTTGCAATATTAATCAATGGATCTGCCTCCCACACCTTCCGAACCGAGAGAGGACTCAGACAAGGATGTCCTCTATCCCCCCTACTTTTCCTATTGGTCATGGAAGGACTCAACAAAAATATTGCCTCAGAGAAGAGTGCAGGGAGTCTCAAGGGACTCAAGATAACAGACCAATGCACATTAACTCATCTGCTTTTTGTTGATGACATCCTCATATTTCTGGATGGGGGCATACAAAACATAAATACCTTTACAAGGATATTGAGGTTATTCAGCTCTGCCACTGGGATGGAGATTAATCAGGTTAAATCCACCATCTCCCTATCAAGATGCACTCAACAGGAAACCAATCTTGCTCTTCAAAACTTCCCTTTTCAAATTCAGACCCTGAAGGATGGATTGAAGTACCTGGGATTTAGGATAAAATCAGATGGATACAAAATAGCAGACTAGACTTCGTTGATCACAAAGATAGAAAGAAGATTAAATATTTGGAGCCACAAACTACTATCCAGGGCTGGCAGATTAGTGCTTATCAAAACTGTCCTCGAAGCCACATCGGTTTATTGATGTCCCTGGCCTGGATTCCACAAGGAATTATACAAAGGATTCAAAGAATATGCTGCAATTTCTTATGGAAGGGGAATGAAGAGCGGAAACTATATGCTTGGGTCAAATGGAGCAGCATTGCTATCCCCAAAAAATGGGGGGGTGGGGCTTAAAAAACTTATCTGCCTTCGCCCAGGCTCTTGCGGCCAAACTGGGATGGCTTCTCATGAAGCAAAGGGGCCTTTGGTCAGAAGTGATCATTTACAAATACATCTAGCCGATCCCAATACAGGATTGGTTAAGACTACCATCTTGGAACAGGAAGGGTATTTTTGTCATCTGGACGGCAGTGTTAAATACCCTCCCCACTATTATAAGGGGACTCACATGGAGGATTGGCAATGGAGGGTCTGCTCGTATTGGATTAGACCCATGGATTGGATGCGGGAACTCCCACCTACTCCCACTGGACTTGATTGTCAACCTGAACCAGAAGAATATCTACTATATAGCACATATCGGGGACCCCCAAAACACAATTGTATAACAGTAAGCTTGGTTATCAAGGACAACTTTAGATATCCCTGCTCGGTGGCACTTGGAATGGGGAACCTATTTGAGAGCTTTATCAGAATCACATATTAGATTAAGGGATCGGCCAGATGAGCTGCTTTGGGGTCTAGCTCAGAATGGGACCTATTCCCCAAAGGAGGGATACATAACAATACATGCTAGACATAAACCTGAAGTACTAAAAAGCTGATGGTGGAATATATGGAAGCTGTAGGGTCCTCCACGTTCCCGATTACTAATGTGGAACATCATTGCGGACAAAATTCCAACTGGAACAAACCTAAGGAAACGGGCATTCCCGAGACCTACATGGCGTGTTCTCTGCAAAGACGAGGAGGAAACTACCAATCCCCTTTTCCTTACTTGTCCAACTTCACAGCATGTTTGGCTACAAGTCCTTCAGATTCTTAAGATAGCCTATTCATGGACTGGGGATGACACGAATATGGCCTGGAACAACTAGTGGGACATTGCAACGCCCCCGAAAGCTCGGAATTTGCCTTTGATAGTGTCCTAGCACATTTGGATTTGTAGAAACAATATTATTTTTCAAGGGAAACAAATCTTTTAGGCTCAGATTATTCCAAAGATATGTAAGAGCTACCATTAAATCCCGAAGGAGACACAGGTCACCCAGACAAGGCACATTACACTTGAAGTCATAGATAGAGGGAAACCCTGGGCCTATTTCGATGGTGTTGCCCAAGAATAGGTTTGCGGCAGAGGCATCATTCTTCACATCTCTGAATCACATTATTACCATATCAGCCTGTGGCTGGGAGATGGCACAATCAATTTTGCGGAACTCATAACCCTCCACCTTCTATTACATTTCACTACTTCCAAAAACTACAGACAGCTACATATCTTTGGGGACTCTATGATGGTCATAAACTGGTTCAATTGCACTTCTACATGCCATGCATGTTCGCTCAAAACAATATTGGATGATGTTTTATTTTTAAAATCACAATTTGATCTTGTTTCTTGCACTCATATCTACAGGGAATGTAATGCAGCCGCGGATAGGTTATCGAAAGAGGCAATGAATCATCCTCGAGGAGAATGGTTGATTAGAAAGCACACCCCTGGACAGGTCTATCAGTACTACCATAGACCGTATGTAGACCAAGATATACAGAGGGCAGACTGGTCCTATTTACAACACTTTTTTGTTAATATTTATGAAAAGTTTTTTGATATGTAATATCTCTGTATATGAAAATTAACAGTGTACCCGACAGGGGTTTTTGTAAGTTTTTTTCAGTATTGCAACATTTCACAAATGACCACGGTCACTTTACAGCATATGCCAAGGGCATTTACAACATGTAATTTTCTTTGATAATGAAAATTACGCTTTTTCTTTTTGGGAAAAAAATATATATATGATATTTATTATATCCTCCAGCATGGTATTACGCATTCACTTTTGCTTTGACCACATATTAGTTTGTCTTTGAGAAAAAAATTATGTCACTTATTTATAGTTTAACATTGAGAGTTCATTTTTTGTTATTTTTATTATTATTTAAATTTATTTATTTGTAAAGTGATTGGCTGAGGTCTTATTATGGAATATCTATTACTTCCATTTCTATTAGTTATTAATTTTTTGTTTTATTTTTTTCTATTATTTCCTTTTCATGAATTATAGTTTTTCTCCATATTTTTAATTTAAGATGTCTTATTATTATATTAAAACATATTTTAATAAATTTAATTATAAAAATTATATATACTAATAAAAATAAAGCACATAAATATATATAAAAAATAAACATATATATTAAAATGTATAAATGTTAATATAAACTATATTAATTAATCATATTCTTAATTTTTGTGATGGCATTTAACAATACAATAATTTTTTTTAGTTGTTTTTATTTTTGTCATGAAATTTTTGTCATTATTATTTTTTAGTTTAATTAAGCTATATTTAAGGTAATCTGTGAATATTAACAACTCCGTAACCCTTGTTAATTTATAATATATATTTTATATAATATGTTAAAACTGTAACTCAAATCTGTAACTCACATGTGATTTAGAACCTTCGCCCATATCCCACTGTTCAACAGATTCTTCTGCTGTGACCGATTTTAAGTAGAGACCGATACAATGGATGTATTTCAGTTGAACAGATTTCAAAGAGTGTTTCTTCTCAGGAGTGGTGTAGCAATATAGCTTAGATATATCTGCTCCAAAAGAGGCCGAGAAACTGCTCCAAAATTTCTGTTGAAAGGCTAAACTTCTGATCCAAAGGAGGCTAAAACATATCAACGAATCCAGCATAAAGATTTCAAAAGACAAACAGAACCAGATCTAAAAATTGAATTCTTCATTTTAAACTTTCGTATTATCCTTAATTCGACCACGTTGAATAGTCATGTCTCTAGAGGGAGGCGACCTGTGTATTAATTTGACTTGAATTTGAGCCGACAGTCATATAGATGGATCCGAATTTGAATTTGAAAGCTCAACCTTTGTCTTGAGTTTATTGATATCACCTATATTACTCTGTTTGAGTAAAATCTAATGTTGCGCACAGATACCTCATCTTTATCTAACATAATCTAATAGAAAGCAACCTTCAAAGCAACAGATACCTCATCTTTATCTTTACCTAATCTAATGGAAAGCAACCTTCAAAATTTTTAGCCCTTGCAGCTCTGGAAGAGGGATATTGAGGCCATACACATTTCGCCTTTGAAAACGGTGTAAACACAATATCCGAGTCTGAAGATATTCAGGACGATGTGAAATTCTGCTTGCAAAATTCTTCATTGGGAACATGCATTTTCATTTTTATTCTCTCTTTTACTTTTACTACTGTTTCGCCTTCATGGATTAGCCAAAAAGAAAAGACTCCCCGAATTTTTGCACCGTATGGTTCTGAGATGCATCATGAGGCCCATTCGTATAGTCATCATGTCCATTGTAAAAGCTAGGCCGGTTTATCATGGAATTCCAAATTTGCAGATCCAAATGATCTTCCTCCCACATCACCTCCATATCCACTGGATCCAGGCGTTGTTGAATCAACCTCATATCCTCCAGATCTAGGTCTTTGATGTCACCTCTGTTTCCCATGTTTGAGGCATGTCCCAGATCATTGTATCTTTTTTAAGACCTCGTGAAATATAGGCCCTCTCAGGAAAGAATGTGGCCTTGTACTTTGACATCAATGAAAAATAATGTCTAGTATGAGTTGGACTACTTCGAAATTTTCGATAAACATAATTAAATATAATAGCATCTAAATGAAATTTTAAATAAAATAATTAAATATAATAACACATCTAAATGAAATTTTAAATAAAATATATACAATAATTAGCTATAAAATATATTTAATAATGCTTATTAAGGGTAGAAATTTAACAAAAAAATTCATCATCAAATTAAACAGAGTATAAAACTAAAAATATAGATATTATAAAATTTGATACACATAATTAAATTAAATAACATCTAAATGAAATTTTAAATAAAATATATATAATAATCAGCTATAAAATATATTTAATAATGTTTATTGAGTGTAGAATAGACCGTAACAAGTATTTTGTTTAATGTACTGTATGTTGAAAAGATCAGTTGTGGACAAAAACCAGTTATGTTATACAAAAGTTCAAATCATAAATATAAAATATAAGTAATAAACATAAGTTAATTATATATTACTAATAAGTTAATAATATACAGAACAAATTTATAAATTGTTTACTAGTTTGAAAATCAACAATGTTCAATCACAGATGAGTATTAAACGCTAAAATAGCATTATTTTAATACCCTCCCTTAATGCTCAATCTATTTACAACACCTGTAGACCCTCTGAATTTCACAAAGAGGCTTGGTGAAGATGTCTGTTGGTTGCTCCGTTGTGGGAACATACAACGATTGAATGGATCCGTCTTCAACAAGTTGTCGAATGTAGTGACAATGGGTTTCCACATGCTTTGTTCGTTCATGGAAGACTGGATTCTTGGCAAGTTTGAGCACTCCCTGATTATCACAGAACAAGGGAGTAGGACCTACCTGGGAAACATGCATATCCGCAAGCATACGTCGAAGTCAAACTACCTCACAAGATGCCTTAACTGCTCCCCGATACTCTGCTTCTGTCGAGGAGAGAGCCACTACATGCTGCTTCTTCCTAGTCCATGTGACAGCGCCGGATCCCAGACTAAACACATACCCAGCTGTAGATTTACGGTCATCAACCAAACCAGGTTAATCTGAATCTGTGTAACCACTGAGTGTAGGATCTGAACTCCGAGTGTACAGAAGTCCATAATCAAGAGTGCCTCTTACATAACGCAGCACATGCTTGGCTGCTATCCAATGATCAGCCTTAGACGATGACATGAAGCGTGAAATGTAGCTCACTGCAAAATTGATATCAGGTTGAGTGGCAGTAAGGTAGATGAGGCTGCCCACTAACTGCCTAAATAAAGTTTCATCCACAAGTGGTGAGGATCACTGAGCTGAAAGTTTGAGCCCTGGTTCCATAGGAGTCGTGGCAGGTTTGCAATCCTGCATTCTGAACCCGTCCACAAGATTTCTGGCATACTTGGACTGAGAGAGAAAGATGTTGTTCTCAGTCTACCAAAGTTCCACCCCTAAACAGTAATGAAGAAGTCCCAAATCTGTCATATCAAAAGTGCTGCACAATCCTGTTTGATCCCATGGATCAAATGTGCTGAACTGCCAGTAATGATAAGATCATCCACATAAACAACCACAAACAGAATATCATCACTAGCATGTTTGATATACAGGTTTGCATTAGATGGACTCCGCTGAAAGCCATGATCTGTTGGGTACTTTTGTCAATTTTCATGTACCAAGCCCGAGGGGCTTGTTTCAGACCATAGAGTGCTTTGAATAATCTACAGACTTTCTGTTCTTGGCCAACAACCTTGAATCCTGGAGGTTTCGTCATGTCGACTTCTTCCTGTAAGTCACCATTCAAAAAAGCACTCTTTACATCCATCTGATGGACTTTCCAATTAACTGACCTGCTAAGGCAAGGACAAGCCGTATGGTATTCATCTTGGCTGTAGGAACAAAGGTCTCCTCATAGTCTATGCCTTCCTTCTATGAGAACCCTCGAACAACAAGGCAAGCCTTATACTTGTCTAGGGTTCCGTCAGCTTTGTATTTCACTTTATACACCCATTTGCAGCTAATGGGCTTTTTCCCTGTAGGAAGATCATAAAGGGTCCAAGTGTGATTCTTCTGAAGACTCTGGAATTCAACTTCCATAGCCTGTTCCCACTCAGGTGTACCCTTAGCCTCTGAATAGGTTTGACGTTCAAAAATACTGTGTAGGTTAGCCATAAGAGCAAAATTTACTATAGACTGTTGTTTGCTCTTATTTCTGGAAGTTTTACCTTCAAGGAGCTCATTATCCTGGAGATCACCAATAGTTTTAGCCCACCATTTAGGCTGGAGAGTAGAGGAACCAATATCAGGAGGAGGTGGAGAAGGCTCAGGAACAATAGGAGCAGCAAGAGGAGGGTTATTTTCCGAAGGAAGCTCAGGTAGTGCATCATCAAATATTGATGTTGCATCATCCCTCCCATCAAGTGGACCTAACGGAAGAAGAACACTGTGAGGCTGATCCTCAGAACACTGCTCAGAAGGAGACTGAAAGAACCCTCTGTCTTCATCAAATACTACGTCCCGACTGAAGCTAAGACGACCAGTGTCTATATCGATCAGCCTATAGGCCTTGTGGTGATCAATGTACCCTATCATCATGAGTTTCTAGCTTTTGGAATCCAACTTAGAGCGCTTAGCAGCTAGAGTCCAAACATATGCAACCAAACCAAACACTTTAAGGTGACTAATCTTAGGCTTACGACCAAACCAAACCCTTCTGGAGTCTTCCCCTTAACAGCATGAGTAGGTGATCGGTTAAGAAGATAGGCAGCAGTAAACACTGCTTCAGACCAAAATTTGTTCGGAACATTCCTGTGTTGTAACATGGAACAAGCCATTTCAACAATCGTACGGTTGCAACATTCGACAACATTGTTCTGTTGAGTGTAGGGTGCAGTCAATTGTCGTTTGATGCCATGGGTATCACAAAAGTTGGAGAAAGCAGATGAACAAAATTCCCCCCCGTTATGTGTCCTAAGAGTTATGATATTACAACCAAACTCTTTTTCAACTAAGGACTTAAACTTCTGAAAGATACTAAATACATCATATTTATGTTTTAGAAAGTACACCCACATCTTTCTACTGAAATCATCTACAATAAGCAAAAAATATTTGCAACCAGTAACAGAAGATGTATACATAGGACCACAAATATCAGCATGAATTAACTAGAGTACCTTAGTTGCGTGCCAAGATTCTCCATCCTTGAATGAAGACTGATGTTGCTTGCCAGCTTGATAGGCGCCACACACTCCCAACTGCTGAGTCTGAATATCAGGTAACCCTGACACAAGTCCCTCCCGAGATAGCTGAGAGAGATACTGAATGTTTAGATGCCCATATCTCTGATGCCACAGAGTGCTGATGGGAGAAACATGAGCTGCTAGAGCCACTTCTAGAGAATCACCAGTGTCAAGAAGCCTGTATAGGCCATGATCTTCTAGGCCAACAGCAACCGTAAGACGAGTTTCCCTGTCAATAATGGAGCACTTGTGTGCACTGAACACCACATCGAGCTGAGGAGAGTTCCTCATAATCTGGTTGAAAGACAACAGATTAATCTCCATACCAGGAACATAGTACACATTTAGGAAGATGAGTGTGCGCCCACCAGATTGGATCTGAACTGTACCTCTGCCAACCACTGTGTACTCACCTCCACCAAATACCACAGAATCACTGAAAGATGAGAAGTCAATAAACCAGTCACGCCTATCAGAGAAATGGCGTGATGCACCAGAGTCAATGTACCAGGCAAAAGACGGGACATGATCTGAGGACCTCTTAGCCATAGTAGCGTAAAAGGCAGATTCCGTCTGCTCAGAATGTTCTGCAACATTCGCTGTCTGATGAGGCCCTCCTTGTTTCTTCTGTTCAGAAGAAATCCTCTGTCGACAATCTTTCTTCATGTGGCCGAATTTGTGACAATAATTACACTGCACATTTTTCTTTTTAGCGGGATTAAAAGGCTGAGAAGAAACTTTATGCTGAAAGGACTGATATTTGGCAGCAAAAGCATTTTCTGAGGAGGTTGATGAAGCACCACTACCAAAGCGCTATTTCCAACGATCCTACTGCAGAAGTTTGGTACATAACTCTGGAAACTTCAGATCAACATTAGCAGTGGTAATGTTGAGTGTTTCTATGAAGTGTTCATAAGGTTTCAGTAGACTTTTCAGAGTAATGACTACCATATCTTCTTCCTCCATGGTCCGACCAATGGCTTCAAGCTGATCTCAAATGTCTTTAATCTTGTTAATAAGTTCCTGTAAAGACATATGTTTGTCCATCATGATGGAGAACAACTAATTCTTTAGAAATAAAGCTCTGATCTTGTCGGATGTCTCGTGTAATTCCTTCAAATGTTGCGAGATTTCGCCAGCTGTCTTGCCAGAAGGAACCTGTGGTAGCTGATCATCAGTCACTGAGAGTTTGAGAAGTATAACAGCCTCTCGATTTCGATCATCAAACTTATCTTGATCTGCACCAGGTGTACCAGGACGGAGCTCTTTTCCCAAAACAAGCTGGTCAAGACGCTTATATTCAAAAATGGTCAACATTTTCTGTTTCCCGATGTTATAGTTGGTGCCATTAAAGCGTTTACTACCTTCCAACATCAAATTGGTTAATGAGGCCATCTGCACATTTCCCAAGACAAAAAACACAAAGGAGTTCGACACGGATTTCAATGCAAATGCCAGCTGATCCAGACAAAATCTTACAGGTGCGTGTAATATGAACCAGAAATTGTTCTCATAAGCTTAGGCAGGGAGAAATGCCAAATGTGTTGTTTCTTCCACGTAGTGCACGTCTAGTATCCTTGCCGCTGCACAAAATCAGACACGCTGGAAACACTTGTATATGAGAACGCCCCTCTCAGGAAAGATCTGTTGCAACAAATAATCCTCAAAAGGGTGCCACTATCACACGAAATATCTCAGTACGACTCCGCTAACCATCCGAAAGGATCCGCTGCCTCTCCAATGCTGGTATTGTGGAACCGTATAGCTGTTCACAAATTTCCACTATTAGTGGCACTTAGTAACTTGTCTATCATTCAGGAATATCGTGACACCAGCGTGATATTACTTCTGTTTTTTTTTTTTTTTAATCTGGAAAATTATTTTGAATTTCCTGTCTATGACTTTGGAAATGTAGTGCCACTTTTTCTCACCAAAATAGAAGAATGAAAACTACGATGAGCAAGAAGTCCGGCCAAAAAAAAAAAATCGACGTACGCACGCTGAATCAATTCAATGCAGCCACGATCGATCGATTGCAAGCACCATCATTTTGCTCAAAGAATTCATTGCCAAATCCAATAATGCAAACGGAGACTACACCGAGTCTACCAATTTCCAGCTCCGGACGCCGTCTGGTAAGGCATGGGGAATGGTTGATGTGTGGATAAGAGTAGGTCGCAAGTTCGATCCACAGGCTCCCTACGAATCAGGGTCTTCAACTTCGACAAATGGCATCACTTCTGAAGAGGATGTTGAGCCAGTTACTGCTTATCTGGCGGCTCCACCGTCAAGAATGGACGCTCGGATAATTTCCCACCTCCAAATTTCCTTTACAGTTACCCTGTCGAAATAACCTCAACCTCGGCTCAAGTTCCTTCCTGTCCTACTCACAATGAATGGCCCAGACCCAGATCCCGGCGCCACTTACTTAAAGCCACACAAGTTTAGAACCCTTGACATGCAACTTTTCAATTTACTAACAGCGACCCTAAATGAAAACTGAAGGATAAAATTAAAAAAATAAAATAAAAAAAATCTCCACAAAAGAGCAATTTCGAAATAAAGCACTAAATTTTTCAAACTATGAAAAATTATTTTGAAAAAAATACACGAGCTCTGATACCATAATCAATGAATGAATTGAATTAATTTACAATAACTAGTGAAGCTCAATAAATAATACAATTGTATTTACAAAAACAGCAAGCTTCTACTAAGAAAGTAGAAACAGCAAGTTTTTAACAAGAAACTGCTAATTACAATCACAGATGAGCATTAAACACTAAAATAGCATTATTCTAATAAATTTTATAATAAAAAAACTGCTATTAAATTTAAAATTTCATAAAATTTGTCATATCTAGTATAATAACCCATAAAAAATAGAATTTAAATTTTAAAAATTTAAAAATTAATATTCAAGATATTTCATTTAATATTGTAATTTTTAAAAACTTTAATAATTGTTTGAAAAATTTGAGACATCAAATCTTTTTTAAGTGATTATAATATAACTTGTATTTGGCAAGTATAATAAAAAGAAAAATCAAAATTAATTAAAGTCGAGCAATTTTAGTAACGTCATTTTATATTACAACATGATGAGAACAAAATAAACTAACAAATTTAATAGGAAATTAAAGCCAGATAAATAAATAATAAATAAGTCGAAATTAATTAAAGTCAATGAATTTTAGTGAGATCATTTTATCTTCTCCCTTTGCACTCAGCAACACCCCTAACAATGAAATTTCTTCAGCACCCGGATCGCATACTCTAATTTGCATGAAAAACTGTCATTTCGATAGGAAATGTCTGTCCCAGAGCTTCAACACCACTTTTACAGGTCCTGCAAGCAAACGACCCTCCCAACCCTCATCGCACTAGATCACCAGCATCAACAGGCAACAACAAAGAACAACTACGAGACATTGGATGGGTTCCATCTAATTTTAAGAATAATGACCCCATGCTTGTATGGGGGCACATGCCACACCACTCCCCAGTAGAAATTTTTGGTTATGTTGTAGCCCACCCAGTTTCTAAGTTTTAGAATGGTTTAATGCCCAAAACCCATCATAAACATATGACCGATATAAAATTAATTTTGCATTTAACTTGAAATTCGAGCTTCTACCAACACAGTTCGAGGAGTTTGTAGTGAAATAGGTGGCAGAAATACCCAAGACGTTTCTGCTCAGTTTAGCAACTAATCAAGCCACAATCAGTGGCACAAAAAACAAAGTTAAGCCAGTCTGAGTTTATGACAGAGAGGACTCGTTTCTCAATGTAGCCTGGCATTGACTTCAACAAGATAATAAGGGAGCTAAGTTTAATTTTCTTTTTGTGTATCATTTTCCTTAAAAGCAATCTAAGAACTCCTTGAAGACTAGTTTCACCCAATGTTTTAAGACTCCGACTCCGACTCCGACTCGGCCGAGCAATGACTCCGACTCCGACTCCGACTCGGTATGACTCGGCCGACCCGTTTTCAATGACTCGGTCGTTGTAAAAAATACATTAAATATTTAGTTTTGTGATAAAAAAACATAATTTTGAAGATTTTATAGCTAATTTTAAAGATTTTCATTCATGTTTCCAAACACACAACATTATAATATAGATGGAAGACAACATATGATCAAAGTAGGCTCATGAACCAATCCATTATATCAAAATGGTACCCAATGGCAAATTGCAATACATAGTCAACTGTCATACATGATGAAAGACTCAAAACCAAAAACACATAACCAAGGAGGCTAGAAATGGCCTCTACAAGACTACAAGTCTACAACAAAAGTACTACTGGCCATAGCTACTGCCAGAGGAGCCAAGATCATGTCGATCAATCTCTGGATCATCATCATCATCAGAGTCAGAGCCCCTTGCCCATGGCTCCTCCTCATCATCATCATCTCCAACTGCAACTGTAGAAGTGGTACCACTAGCAGGCTGTGCAACTGCAGTAGATGCACGCTGAGATAGAGTAGCTATGCGGCTGTGCTTCTGTCGTGGCTCAGGCTGAGCAGAGGAAGCACCTACAACTGGAGTCCTTGCTGGCTGTGAGACTGAGGCTGGTGGATCTGCATTCAACTGAACAGGCTGAAGTTGAACAACATGTTCAATTTCAACTGATGTCTCCATATCTAAATCTAAATCAAGATCCTCATCAGGATCAAACTCTGCTGGACGACTCTCCACTACCCAATCTGACGTTGGATCAATGTCTTCCAACACAATGGGATCTGAATCAGGTCTTTTGTTCAGCAAATGGTTTCGTCTGAGCCGAAGGTTGTATTGGACATAAACTAGATCATTTAACCGTTTTTGATCCAAACGGTTTCTCTTCTT
>APFE030313423.1:0-24212 GCA_000404065.3 Pinus taeda | reverse complement strand
CCAAAGCCTTCCAGCAAGTGCATGGTATTGATTATGATGAGACCTTTGCTCCAGTAGAAAAGATGGATTCCATACACCTTGCACTTGCAATTGCGGCTTCCCAGGGGTGGGAAGTACATCAGATGGATGTGAAGAATGCCTTTCTTCACGGAGACCTATATGAGGAGATCTACATGGAGTAGCCACATCGTTTCATTCAGGATTCATCTTTGGTCTGCAGACTGAAGAAATCTCTCTACGGCCTTAAGCAGGCCCCGAGAGCTTGGTATACGAAGATGGATTATTTTCTCTTATCACAAAAATTTGAAAGATGTAAGTCTAATCCGAATGTTTACATGCTCAGGGCACATGATTCTCTTCTTATCTTAGTTTTGTATGTGGATGACCTCTTGATCACCAACAGCTCGACTTCAGCCATTGCTGCAGTCAAGAGGGCCTTGCATGAAAGGTTCTTGATGACAAACATGGGTCCATTACACTTCTTTCTTGGTCTTGAGATCAGCCCGGATGGCACAGGCATCAAAATATCTCAGGGTAAGTATGCACAGGATCTCCTCGAGAGATTTCACATCATTGACTGCAAGCCAACACCGACTCCTTGTCTTTCTGGAGTCCGCCTTGAGGATGGAGGTGACAATCCATTAGTTGATAGTACTCTCTACCGATAGCTAGTGGGGAGCTTATTGTACCTCACCCACTCCAGACTAGATCTCTCATATGCAGTAGGGGCAGTTTCCAGATACATGCAGGAGCTGCATGAGCTACACTGGAACGCTGCCTAGCGCATCCTCTGATATGTGCAGGGCACCATCACCTTCGAGATTTACTATGCAGCAGGCACTGCATTGAATCTCCTTGGCTTCATTGATTCTGATTGGACAGGTGACAGCATTGATTGCAAGTCCACCTCCAGATATTCACTCAGTCTAGGGTCTGGCCCTATTTGTTGGTCGAGCAAGAAGTAGGCTGCTATTGCTCTCTCTTTATCCGACGTCGAGTACAAAGGAGTAGTCAACATCACCATTCAGGCTCTATGGCTACAACACTTCCTCACTAAGTTGGGCATTCAGTTCCACCAGCCCATTGTCATCTAGTGTGACAACCAGAGCACTCTCAAATTTTACAGGGATCTAGTACAGCGGCAACGAACAAATTACATAGAGATTCATATGCACTGCATCAGAGACTTAGTACATGATCGAGTCATTAATTTGTAGTTCTGTCCTTTAGCAGAATAGACTGCAAACATCTTCACCAAGACATTCACTAAGCAGAAGTTTCGTTCTTTTCGTGATCGTCTTGGAGTGAAGTACATAGTTGCTTAGCAATTGTCTTTTCTTCCTCTTTTCTTTTGATTACATTGTATTTTGAAGGGGGGTTTTCCACGAGGTTTTCCCTCTTTCCTCAATTGTAGTACAAGTTGCACTCTATTTTGGGTGACCTTTGGCCTTAGTTGCCAGGGCCCATTTTCTATTTTTCCCCATAGTGGTGTTCAGGGGGGGTGTTGGAGGTACTACACACCTACATGCGAACACTTAGTTAGAGCATGGAACTACATGCAAGATTCTTTCTGCATGATTTACTCCCTGATTTGTTACTTCTTTAACTCCACAACTGACTAGTTCTTCTGCATGATTTACTCCCTAATTTGCTCCTCCTTTCATTCCGTAACTAGCTAGTTCTCTCCGAAACTTGTTGTAGGTGTTGAGTCCTCTCATTGATCACCAATATGGTGCATTACCTTGGGATCTTCACCCAGTAATGCTATATCATGAGCATTATAACCTATTTTCTAATGAATCATTCTTTTGTTCTTTCGATTTTCTTTTAGTGTTTTTGCTCTGCAAAGCTGTGCGTTCAACCTTTACTAGCTAGATTCATCTGTGTAGGTTTTCTAACACATTTACACCGAGGACTTTATCTTTCTTCACAAGGTTCTAAAAATTCAATTGCAAACTTGATGGAATAACTCATATTCTGAAAGAAGTTAGAGAAAATGAAGTCAGAGATGAATCTTATGCATTTGGTTGGAAGGAAGAAAATAACTAAACCTTAAGTGATTATGGTCAAGATACTATCTGTAAAAAGTAAAACATAGGAGAATGATATAATTTAATATGTTTTTTCATATCAAGATTTTTTGATATTTGGCTCCTTGTTTCATCTTTCTTCATGTGTATGTTACATGCTATTAAAACCAACAAATTTGTAATAGAAACAACATGATTGACAGAGGAGGATTCAGTGCAATTTATAACATATAATGTCAAACATGGACTTAATTGGTTTGTCCAGCGATGTCCATTGTTTGTAGATTAATGAGTTTTCTAAACAGGGAACACTTCGCAAAATATCAAAGTTCGCCTACATTTCGTCAAATTTATCTGATGCTTAGATTTCATTCAAATTTATTTGAAGATCGCTTAAAAATTATAATTTACCATGGAAAAATCATCTTCTTAAAATTGTTACTTTTAATTTGGAAATAGATTCAATAATTTTGTGGGAGAGAGGTTTTCAAATAAGGTTAAATAGTAAAATGATAATTTAAATTAACAAATTAAAAATAGTAGTAAAAAAAAGAAATTAATGTGAATCATAATTAAAATATTTTAATTTGCACATTAATTTTATGGAACAATAAATAATATTGATATTACATGTTCTGTAATTAGCGGAAGACTTCCAATTTCAACTTAAGGTGGAAGATTTCCTATTTCAACCTAAGGTGGATGAGGATCCATTGATTTTTTTTTTTTTTTAATTGATGGCCTAGATTTATTCTTAAGGACCAATGATAGAAACTGTTCGACACTTATGTTTTTTATCAAGACTTAGGATTCCTAAGGGTTAATTAAAATCAAAGTTAATAATAATATTTTTGTTGCAATAGTTTTTTTTATTTATGTTTATCAATGGTAGATACAAATGAAGTTTTCCACTATATCAATTACATTAATATTTTTAATGTGGTTGTACTAGTTTATTCTAAGTTCAGTTTACGATGATATAATATATATAATACTAATATATATATATATATATATCATATATAATAACAAAAAATATTTTACTATTGGCCATAAGTAAAATATTTCAATATCCGTATTAAATAACATAATTTTATATCTACTTAATAAAGAGAAAAATAACGTAATTTATTTGATTTTCCATAACTAGTGAGATATGTAATTAATTTTAAAGAAAAGTTTAACATAGGTTATAAATAAAATTTCCATATGCAAGTTAAGTAAATGATTTTAACATGTAACATATATAAAGAGAGAATGATTGAGAGAATTATTATTCCATTAATTGTTACTTTCTAATTTTTTTTTCTAAATATGTCTAAAATTTATTAATATTACAAAATGATACATGGAGGCACTGGCCTCTGTAGTTCTTAGCCAAAGTTCATGGCATATTGCAACCAAAACAAAATGAAGACTACCCAAAAGAGGGAAACCAGTCCACCCCAAAATAGATTTCTTGCCCTCGTAGGGGAAACCAACATGTGAACGTAGTGCGATATTCTTTTGAAAACAACTTCAAAACTAACTATTTTGCTCAAAAATGCAGAAATGAACCCATAGGATTGGGTGTCAGGAACTTGTAACTTGAAGAAATGTGTTCTTCAAGAACTAGGCACCTATAGGCATCGAGGTCATCCTCTTCTTTTTGCAGTTCACCCATGTCTTCCTTCTCACTCTTGCTGACTGTGGGCTGGTCCAAATTTTCTCGATTCTGCTCTACAATGCCTTCAGCTGTTTGAATTCGGTTGCATTTGGCAACTGAGCTATCAGATTTGAAAGTAGAAGGCTCCTCCTGAAACATAACTGTTATGGTGGCCTTGATAAAAGGTCGATTTAGAGAGCATTGGTATGTGAAGTGAGCTGTATAGCTGGAATGCTGAGATCTGGAAGGGAGAGCAGTAGCTCATGGACAGGTTTGCAAAGGTTGGGAGCTAACAACGCGAATGCGACCCTTTCCACTGCGTGTATCAGGATAATGAGCCGAGAAATGATTTCATGAGGGGGAGGAGGAGTCAGAGATAGTTGAGGGCGAAGAATGGAGCATTCTGCCTTTGTTGTTGCCCCTCCTGCAACGCATTCGCTGACGTAGCCGAGGCATAATTTCATAAGGAGAAAGGGACTGACTATGAGGAGTAGGCATAGAGTAGAAAAGGTGACTTAGGGTGGCATTATCAGAGGTGGAAGGCTCAGAAGCGAGGGTCAAGTTACATAACATGCTCTGCGAATAATGGTTGCCCTTCCCGAACTCTATACAACAAAGAATTTGGCATCTCCTGCCTGTTGTCGTGCGAGTGCTTGGCTCCACAACAGCCATGGGCCACTTACATTTCAGAGGTAGAGAAGTATAAATAGATAAGGATGTGGGCCGAAGAGCGCCTGAGGTCTCCATAATGAAGAGCCGAGGTGGGATGGTGGTGGTAAATTGGTGTGAGTGCAGAATTAAAGTGCATTTATGAAGGGTTGTAAGACATTTTTATGGCGTAGTGTGTGAGATTACGGGCCCATATCTCCACCATCACATCAACTATTGAAAACACTCGCATCTGGGATTTTTGCTTCTTTGTGCAACACGGCAGTGCATTCCTGTAATTTCGTGCTATCATTGAGGATGGTGAGGGATCCTGATCTATGTACTTGGTCGTTGTCTACCCCTGTATTTGCCAAAAGATCAACAACCTTATTGCCTTCCCTCTCGAGATGATTGAAGGTGATAACTCTTCTGTTTTTTAACCATTGCTCAATGAGTTCTAAACGAGCCACCAGTCTCCAGCTAGTAGCCACTTTAGAAGCCAGGGTCCCCAATTGAATTTGATTGGCCATGTTGATGAGGATTTGGGAATCCCCTTCGATCACAACAGGGTGAAAATTGTATTGATGAGCCAAACAAAGTCCTTTCCATAGACCTTCCAGTTCTGTTGAGTTATTCGTATCCTAGCCAATTGATCCAAAGTAAATTAGAAGAGGAGTGCCTTCATGATTCCTAAATATACCTCCATATCCTGCCTTGCCCGGGTTGCCTTTTGAGGCACCATCAAAGTTTAACTTGATCATTCCTGTTGGAGGGGGATTCCATTGAGTGGAAGGGCTAGAAGTGGTGGGAGAGATGTTCAGGTCATCCTGAACAGGAAGAATCAGGATATGCCAATTCTCCCAAATATTTCGTTCATGTGCTTGAATAGGAAGATCATCTGCTTGCCATTTCTGGAGAGCCAAGGTTTCTTGAATATTCTGGCATAAATTGCTCCAAATGATGTCTAGGGGAGTGCATTAATTCTTAAAGATTCGCTTATTTCTTTCCTTCCAAATTGTCCAAAGAAGTAGACCTAGAAGGATTTTCCATAGAGAACTTAGTAGCTTGCTGTTGTAGGGAGCAGAGACCTCGTTACTGATGATGCTCATAATATCCCCTGAAATTTTGCAAGTTATTTGGCACCTAAAGCTGAGTTTTTCCCATAATTTGTTGGCCAAGTTGCACGAATCCATGAGGTTCTGAAAGGTTTTGTTTTGCTGATTGCAATTGGGGCAGTATGAGGGTTCGTGGAAACCTCTTTTAATGAGATTATCCCATGTGAGAATTCTTCTATGACAGAGCAACCATATGAAAGTAGATACTCTGGGTCATATTCCAGGGGTCCACATACGTTCCTAGACTGGGTCCACAGGTTCCTGAGTTCGAATCATCAAACCATATGCCTCCTTAGTTGAAAAAATTCCCCGCGGGGTATATCCCCATCTTAAAATGTCCTTTTTATCTAAATATCTAATTTTCCTATTGTTGAGCTCTGTGTCCATTGCTTTGTAGAAGTCCTTTGTTTCTTGATGAATGATCTCTTCTACCTTTTTCAATTGCATGTATCCCTGGTTGATATGTTGAGTCTAGTGCTGAGAGACTTTGGAATCCTGATGAATAGCATGTTCCTCAAGATTTTGGGGATGGATGGCTTCTAATAATTTTGGTCATTGTTGCCATGAGTGAACCCAAAATCTAGCAGTGCCACCGTCTCTAATCTCCAAAAAACTATTCTGTTGTATCATTACCTTTTGTTGTTTTGCTACATTCCAAATTAGAGAGCCTGCATCATTATTTGTGAGTCTGATAAGCTCTTCCGGTGGTTGATTATTTTCATATTTTGTTGTCCATAATTTGGCCCATGGTGTGTGTGGGGCTGATAACCATTGCCACCATAATTTTGCCCCCATCACTGCGTTACTATGCTGAGGATCCCGCAATCCAAGGCCTCCTTGCTTTTTTAGTGTGCAAACTGTCGACCATTTCACTAAGACCCATTTGTGATTTTTCCCTGAGGATCCCCAGAGAAAGTTGCATTATATGTCCTTGATCTTTTTGAGCACCCACTTTGGTGCTGCGAGAATAGAGAAAAGGTATAGAGGCATAGTTTGTAGCACCACTTTGACAAGAACGAGCCGGCTTGCCATATTGAAGGCTCTATAAGTCCATAAAGAGAGGCGCCCTTCAAGTTTTCCTAGGAGTAGTTTCCAGGATGCATGATTTATAGCAGAGTCGATCAACGGTGCGCCCAAGTATTTGGAAGGAAGATTGGCAATAGTAAAGCCCAGGATTCTAGCAATATTTCTTTGTGTTACTAAGGGAGTATGAAAGAAGGAGATCTGAGACTTAACAGTGAATGGTAGTTCCTAAAGCCTCAGAGAAAGTATTTAACATGGATTTGAGTGTATAAGCTTCTTGGACTGAAGGGTGCCCGAAAAACATATTATCATCCATGAATTGTTGATGAGTGATGGTAGAGGATCTATGGACAAAAATTCCTCTAAGGCTTTGAGAATGAAGAGCATGCTTTATGAGATTAGCTAAGCCTTCTGCCATGAGGACAAAATGAAAAGGGGAGAGGGGATCACCTTGACGTATGCCTCTAGAGGGGGAGAAGAGGCAAGAGTGGATGCCATTTACCAAGATGGAGAAAAATGTGGATGAAATGAGATTCATAACCCATATGACCCAGGTTGGGCTGAAGCCAAAGGATGTAAGAATTTGTTTTATATATGTCCAGCTTAATTTGTCAAATGCTTTAGATAAGTCAATTTTGAGAAGCATACTCGCCTATTTGTTGTGCTTTAGGGAGTGAATGATCTCATGCGTCAGAATTATGCCATCTAGGATTTGACGCCCCTCCAGATATCCTAATTGTTCCTGGGAGAAGAGCATAGGGATCAACCACTTGAGTCTGTTGGCAATGACTTTCAATATTATTTTGTAGATAACATTGCAGAGCGCTATGGGCCTGAACTTATCCAGAGTATTTAGTTGATCTTCTTTGGGAATGAGAGCTATGAAGGTTGCATTTAGAGATAGAAGAATCCACTCCATAGTCCGAGATTCTTCCACAACTTTCGAAACCTCCAGTTTGATGAGATCCCAGAAGTGATGGAAAAAGTTGGAGGTAAATCTGTAAGGTCCAGGGGCTTTCTCATCTTTCAATTGAGCTATTTCTGATTCAACTTCTAGAAGAGTAACCGGTCGAAGTAGTAGCTGATTGTGCTCTTTTGTTATAATTTTAGGCACATGGTGAAGAATTTTGTTTATGGCCGGTTGCCTGTTTACTTGAGGTTCTTGATGTACATATTTAAAATGGGTGAGGAGTTCTCTCTCAATGTCATCATATTCCTCCATTCTTTCTCCCAGATAATTCTAAAGTTCTGCAATGTTATTATGAATTCGTCTCTGTATGGTGATGTGATGAAAGAATTTGGTATTCCTTTCCCCCTCTTTTAACCATCTAATTCTTGATTTTTGCTTCCAAAGTACCTCCTCTTGCTTCCTTCTGTCTTCTAGCTGAGTAGGAAGATCTTGTTCCTGATTTGCTAGAGTTTTGGTTCTCCATTCATCAATAATTCTCTGCTGGAGCTCAATCATGTTTTGCTCAAGTGTTTTTTGAGCTTGAAAAATATCTCCAAAGGTGGAATGATTCCATTTCTTTATTTGCCATTTGAGATTCTTTAGTCGTTGTTGGAATTGATACATGATTGATCCTTCAAGATCATTGAAGTTTTCCCAAGCTGTTTTTACCATATTTTTCAAGTCTGGATGAGAGAGCTAGAAAGATTCAAATCGGAAAGGCCTTCTGGTAGAGTCTCCCGGTCTTTGCCACTGAAGTGAAATGGGCCAATGGTTCGAGCCTGATAGAGGCAAGATTGAGGTTGCGATGTCTCCACCCAGGTGAATGGCATTGTCTGAAATGAGAAATCAATCCAATCGAGATGCAATTTGTTGGGATCCCGATCTTCTATTATTCCAAGTATAGATTCCATTATTGAATGGTAAATCTATCAACCAGCTGTTTTGTATGTAGTCTCTGAAGTGGCTGCTTTCATTGTCCAGTTTGACTCTGCCGCCTTTTTTCTCTTCTAGTTTAGTAATCATGTTGAAATCCCCACCTATGATCCATAGTGGGTGTGTTCTAGTGGAATTGAGAGATTCCAATGTGTTTAGCAGCGCAATATTTTGTAATGAATCCTGAGGAAAATGGACATTTGATAGATGACCATGTATATTGGTTCCTATGATGTGGAAAGTGGCTTTTATGAGATGATGGGAAGCATGAATGTCTGTGAGTAAGATAGCCTGTGTATTCCATGCGATGGTGAGTCCTCCCGAGGCACCAGAAGCATCCACTGCAATTGAATGACATCCTGGCAAAGCTCTAGATAAAACGGAACCCAATGTATTACTGTTGCATTTTGTTTCTTGAATAAAGAAGATTTGTGGTCTTTCATGTTGTATCATGTTTTTTATCATTCTATATTTCCCAGGGCTATCGAGCCCTCTTAAATTCCATGAGATGAGCTTCATGGTTGACCAGTGGGTAACAACCTATAGTACTTAGTTAACTTGGAATATCTTCGTGACTCCACCAACATTTCCCCAATGATGATGGTTCTTTGTAGATTTGTCTTTCTTCCCCTTTTCTTTCTATCTTTGTGGAGATTTTTCCCATCCCAGCTGCTGCCTGGTTGTATGCCTAAGGTTCTCTACTGATGCGCTCTTGAAAGGACTACTTCCAAATTTTCGAGCTTCCTATCCAGAATTTTGTCAAACTCTTTCTTTTGGAAAGCTTGTTCAAGACTAAACATGTCTATGTCTCCTAGGTCAAAGCTCTTTGGTTCCTCATCCATGTCGCTAGGATGGCTGCTCTTAGGCATTGAGTCAGTTGTCTTGGCAGGATCTCATAAAAAGCTATCGATGTCCATTCCTTTTGCCTGCCATATAACTATATCTGTCTCCTGGTTGGGGATAGAGGGAGGGGCTGCTATCTTTTGATCTATTTTCAGATCACGCAAAGGTATACTAGAATCAGTAGCTTGACTTGAGGTAGATGGCATGGTGGATGGTTCAACAGGTTTGGACAGATCCGCTTCAGGCATGGAATGTTGTGATAAATAATCAAAGCTATTACTAGTAGAGGGTGCAGAGGAAGTGGGCATGGGGTTTTTGGGGGTAGATGGGGGATTTTTAGCATGCTTCTTTCAATTGGTAACCTTGGTGAATCCTTCAGAATCAGAGTTCTCTGAGTTATCATTGGTTTTGGGGGAAGCATTTAATGGACAGTCTTGGAAAATATGGCCATGAGCATGGCATTTTCTACATTTGAAGGGCACATGTTCATAATCTATTGGCTGAATCCATTCAAAATCATCATGAAATAAGCTTACCAAATTCGTGAGGGCTTTTCCTAACCGCATGTAAACGCAGATGCGAGCATATGAGGTATACCTTCGGAGCTTTGTTTCCTCTGCAATATTTATTAATTCTCCTAGGCCATTGCCAATGTCATTTAGTGATTCTTCATCCTAGTATTATAGAGGCAGAGAATACATTCGAATCCAAACTAGCACCTAGCTAAATTCCTCTTTATCTGGATTAAATATTTCAATCCAATCCCTTAAATACAGACCCGTTGCATTGAAGAAATAAGGGCCGCCATCTAAGATTCTATTCTTGTCTTCGATGCAATTGAATATAGCATTGAAGAAACCTTTTGGCCCTAATTGTAGGGTAACATGTCCTTTTGGTTTCCATTTTGAAGCAATCCATCCTTGCAAGGCTTTCTCTGTTGGCTAGAAACCAATGAATTTACCTATAAGCGCATGATCCTTCATAAACTGTATTTGGGCATTGATTCGATGGCTTGGTAAGTCGATCTTGGGGCACTCTGCGGCTATGGGCTTTCATGTGGACAATTTCACCTTCACGGGTTTTGCATTTCCCGTGGAGTCCTTCTCCTTCCCTTTGTTCGAAGCTTCCGCCTCCTGCTACTAGGCAGATTGATTCGACGACTGTGCTGCTGTTCCGGATGATGGCTTTTCATTTTCATTAGTATTCAAGTTGGCATTTCGGCTATCATTGTTACCTATGGGGGGAGGCCTCGTCGCCTCGCCCATCTGAATATTCATTACATAGACTCTATCAATGCGTCTGAACCAGTGCTCGAGATACTACGTCGCTGTAATAGAGGCTTGTCGCATCTATTCTCCTGCCATGGTAGGGTTTGTCAGAAATACTAGACTGCCATGGTTCATGAGCTGTTTTTGCTGATCTTCATGATTGCTAACATGCCCTGTGCAAAATAGTTACTTTCTAATTTAATGTGTAAGGGATATTTGTAATTTTTTTTAATGGTTAATATGAATTTGATGTATAATATTTTAGAAAATATTAATAATAAAAATAATTAAATATATGCATACAAGAAAAAAAATATGAGAGGGCATGTTTTAACATTTTAATGTGGAGAACGTGAATTATAAATAAAATATTTCAATTTCAACAACATAAATACCATTCAAGATCCATCCTAGATACCATCTAGGCTCCATCCTAACTCCCCATCTACCAAGCACCCATAGGGAATTCACAAATTAATTCATGGGATAGTTTAATTGGCAATAGTTATGTTATGAAGTAACCTTATGAAGTATTATGTAAACAATTAGATTCAAGGTTTAGATGGTCAATAAGTCAAGGAAATAAAAAGAAAGAAAAATTAAAATTCATAAATTATTTAAATTATCAACATTATGAAATTTTTTAATAGTTTAAAACCCATATTTGACTTCATGGAAGTTTTTATTTGTAAGTTGTTTCTTGGAAGGGGAGTCTTAATGTTGGATGAAATAATGAGGCGATAACTATCCAAACAAATGGGAATGTTACGATTTTGGATGAAAGAATGATGTGAGAATTGTCCACACAAAATCTATTGGACGTCCGTTGGAATAGGTTTTGTCCCTAGAAAACGACACCCACTCTCAAACCTTCCCCATGAAATTTTAAGACCTAATGAGAACTAAACGCTACAAAATCCAACTCATCTGCACCATAAAATTAATTTATAGTCTATATAGAGAATAATATCTTACAATGACAATTATGCATATGCATTTATATATCTCATCTTATTTTTGTGGAATGCGCATTCCATCCTTTGAAAATACTTTCATTCGATTCACTCACATTTTGTCTTTCCTCTTTTGTATGATTGCATTGAGGGTGTTTTGGGTCCTTTCTCTCATACTTGTTGTATGATTACATCAAGTGTATTTGTATTACTTCTTCTCATTCTGCTTATATGGTTGCATTTGTATTATCTTTTGTTAGTTGGTGGGTGAGAGGGTTAGTGGGGGAAGGAGATTTCCATCCTCCCACATTTAGGCTTTCCTATTTCCTCTAGCTCCCCTATGGTCATTCCTCATGTCTCTAGGTTATTGTGTGATCCCGATGATGTTGGATTTCTCCTACCTCATTCCTTTTCCCATCTCTATGTTTCACTTCCTTCGAATTGCAACCAAAAATTTCAAATATGTTTTTCAATGCATAGGGTGATGATTTGATCATCAACGGCTTGTTGGAGATTGTCTTCTCTTTCATTTACTATTTGTTTGCATCTATTTATGGAATATTTTGGAATATATAAGTGGCTTGCTATTTATGTCATAAGGTATTTCCCTATGCGAAGCATATGTGGGGTGGTGACTTCCTAATCAGTCACAACTATCAAGATCCATTGAATGATAATGGATGTGAATTTTGGAACTCATTCTAGTGACAAGTTATGTATAGTTCTATGTTCAACACATCCATATCATTCTCCCTAACCATTATGTAGAGCGCATTGTTTTAGTTCTATAATGGTTTCATGCTTTGATGGTCGCAACTTTAAATTTGACTATATCCAAATATTAAATACAATAAAAAATAAAGATGGTCTTCTATGCCACATGTCATTGTTTGAGGCTTCCCTTTTCTCCTTATGAAAATTATTTTAGTGCTACTAGAGGTAGCCAAACAATACCTCTAAGGGAAAAGTTGAGTGCACCTCTTGACTGTTTTGAGTTGTCAACCTCTTACCTTGCCTTTAGGCCATCTCCCCTAATCTATTAATATCTAAACAAATGGGACTTGGTGTATAATATGGGTAATTAAAAGAAAAGGAAGAAAGGATAAAAGGAAAGAGTGATAGGAAAGGTAGCTATATGCTAAGCGCCCTCCTTCAAGGCATGTATACATGAAATTCCTATCTCTTGAAACCTATACGATCATATATGTAAAACCTTCACGCCATTACTAGACATTGAAAGTCATTTCATGAATTATTTCTACTTCTTTTTCCATGATTTTCCATCACATTTCCTATCTTTTCCTTAGGAACCTAGAAAGCACACTTTATCCTAGAACTTAACATACCTATAAGGGTAAATGTTTGTTCCCCCATGGTAATACTTAGGAAAATTATCATGGACTAAAACATTGTTTTTTTAAACATAACTTCATATGTCTTTGCTAAAACTGATGTTTTGAATTCACTATCCTTTCTTAAGAACTTTTGCTTGAAATTGGTGTTTTCATGTTATATGTTACAATATTCCATGTTATCCTAAGATACTATTAATGGATCTTCATGACATCAAGTTGCAACGTGCTTTGTGGTAACTAGTGTTATTTGAATATAGGTATTTTCATATTTTTCTATGGTGGGAAAAATTATTGTTTATCCATGTCATTTAAAGAGTATAATATATGTTCACTCTTTTCTTTGGTAATGAGAGATGAGGTACTCATTGATTCTTTGTGTAAGAAAAATTTATAATATGCATGTTGTCGTAGATATTTTAAATTATGATCACCACATTAGGCATGATACAATTTTCTTTGAGTTGATGTACTGGTGTAATAATTATGTTGTCAAACTATGATAAACAAATGATTTTGTAATCCAATTACAAACAATTATGATATAACTTATCTTTTGACACATACCACATGTATTTGTTTCATGGTGCAATTTAAGTTCTTGGAATTATCTCATACATAGTTTATTCAACTAGGTTCACATTTCATTTACAAACATCACATGAACAATTTATTGCTTAATTTGAAGATCTTTTAAATTTGTTCACATGGATAATTCAACATGCCAACCATATGTGCTAAACGGATCTTTTATCTTTGTGAGTGGTTAAGAAGTTTCCATTGTTAGTTCTACCCGTAAGAAAGTATTTATACTAACCAACCTTGCTATTTTAACTTACAATAAGATTATCTTTAGGGTAGGAAACCTTTCCTTATTCTTAAAACATAAGGGAAGATCTCCTAGATGACATGAGGTGGCTTCCCTACTAGTTTCCAATGAGTTCTCCCACTAGGATTAGGAATTTATTTTTCATGATCTCTAAATTACTATGGATATTCCACTAAATAGATCATCACAATAGAGGTACTAAAATATTTTTGAAAATACGAAATTCACACTATGAGAGTTATTTTCTCCCTATATTTTTGGATTTGCTAATTATTATTTATTGTGTATAAATTCAAATTACAATTATTGAGAAAATAGAGAAAAAAATATAACAGCCATTCACAAACCACATTAATGCAAGATACGATATTGTAAACCTTTTCGAGAGAAAAACCAAGTTGGAAGGTGAGATTTCTTTGCTCTCTCTTTATATAAATGGAAAATGGATGCAAGTAAAAAGGAATGAGACCTATTTCTCATGGGATACTAGAGAAAAAATATCCTCTCTTTTTTCTCTCTATGCACTCCCATATACTCTCCTCATATATGTAACAAAATGCACTAGAATTGAATGAAACCCCTTTTTCACGCACTAGTAGTTGCATGCGATGTTGGGACACACGAGATATTACAGGAAGTTTATCAAAGCTTATGCTAAGATTACCATTCCCATGGAGAAATTACTAAATAAGGACACAATCTTCTATTGGGATGAAGAATGTTAGTGTAGCTAGGATGTATTGAAGGAAAATATGGTCACCGCGTCGATCTCGGTATTCCCTGACTAGAAGAAGGAATTTCATGTACATGTCGATGCCTCTTGCATTGCATTGGGTGTAGTGCTAACATAGGTCGGTGAAGGAGAAATGGACCACCCTATAGCCTTCGTGAGTAGGAACCTATCAAAGGTTGAGAATAACTTCTCAATGGATGAGTGGGAAGGGTTGGGTATGGTGTATGGACTTTAGAAATTCAGGCACTATATGTTAGGAGCGAATCTTAAAATGTACACAGATCATTCTACCTTGAAGTATGTTAGACTAAGTCTTTTTAGCCTTCCACCAGTGATTAAACATGCTCTTACAAAGTGGCCTTAGGGTGTTAAAGTCAAATTTTGTCATTTCAGTGAGTGTTCAAGTAAAAATTGGTCACTAGGTATTAGGTCTAGGATTGTTTTCACTCCTTCCAAAGTTTTCCATGTATTGGTCCATGTCACCATTCCGCTGAGTGTACCATCATTCAAAGAGTTTTCATAATTATTTTAGGTTCCAATGGGTCATTTTACACCTTGTTCGTGCTTCCGCTACGTTTAGGTAAGGATCACTTCCCTCTCCTAGGGTTTTGAAGGTGATTTTTCTTGAATGGTAAAATCATCAACAAAACTTGTATATTTATGCTCATACACCTTCCCCTATCCTTAATATACCTTCTTAAACACTTCCCATCACTGATATCCCTCAAATTCATCATTTTCCCACAAACCCTAGCCTATTGCTATAATTTGACACTTTTCTAGGTTAGGCCTGTGTTTTGCCCTTTTGGACCCTTTCCCCTCAATAAATCCTTGAAATTATACTTTCCCCTACTTCCTCACATCTCTCTCTACTTCCAAAAATTTTCTCAACAAATTAGAGGCCCCTCATCCCCTTCATTTCCCTTCATTTTTACAAATCCTCTATTCCACACATCAGGATATGTTTTATTCAAATGATGTTTCCGAGCAAGAAAAGATCAATTTGATAAATGTGAGAGAGCTTTTTGTCCATCATAAACCCAAGAATAAAAACCTCCTTCAGTTTGTACACGGGTCTCATAGTTTGGAACAAAGGTCCAAAACATCATTTGCCTCAAGAGAGTTGATGCACTTATGGAGTGACCTTGGGAAAATAACGTTTTCTCCTAGCTGGAGTGACCAAATGACTTTCTTGATGAGTCAAATGATAACTAGACATAGAGATATTTCCAATGAGCTATCATGAGCTCAATTTGGAGTTGAGGAAGACCTCCAAACACTGACTGAAACAACACTCTTCATTTTGGCAGCCTCACTCTGCACATTTTGACCAGTCTTGGGAGATTGAGCTTTTGATAGGGAAAATGAGCTCCAAATTGAAAAATTGAAGATGTTATGGAAAGTAGACTTGAAGAATAAATTTTGGTATTTTTCTGGGGTGAGGAATCAAAGTTGTGGACTTGTATCAAACATCTTCCATGTCAATACCAAATTCCGTAAGGATGGTTCAAAATTGAAAATTTTCACTTTTGAGGGAAAAAATTGTTATCTTGGGCCATAAATTTTGCCAAAAAAGTTGAGCAGTTTTACGTAAGTGCTGAGTGTTGAAAACATAGTTCTTATGAGAAAACTATACCATTTATACAACTTGACTATTTCTTTGACCACCATAGTGCCAAATGGAGCTCGCTACAATATCTCATACATGTGGAGGCTATTAGGGCATGCTAGAATCAAAATTACAATGGAAGAAAGGGGTTATGTTCGTGTTGTTTTTTTTACTGTTTCATAGCCAAACACAGTGAATTATTAGGATATCAAGGCAGAGCAAAAGAAGTAGGCAATCTTGTAGTAACCTATTCAAGCCACAATGAACATCTACTCCATATAAACCGATTATATTTATTTGTATTCTGTACTATGTATCTGAGATAAAAGAGCAAGGCATAATCCATATTTCTTGCTAGAGTTTTGTGTTCAATGTGTTAATTTCGTGCACTTTTGACAATTGTAGTTCTGTTCTTTTCTTCTCAGTTAATTCTCGTGAAGAGATTGTATGCATCTAATATTATAACTTGACATAAGTAATAATACAAAATAAATTTTACCTTACCATCATTGTATTAGCTTATTGAAATCTAATGTGATGAGATGTCTAGTGGAATGTCCATAGCAGTTTGTGTAGCATTTTATTAGCATAGCGGTTTTCATTGATCTTTTAATTGATCAGCTGTAGGATCTAGATTTTTGCATAAGGTGAGGAATGTAGTTTCAAACCGTAGTCATGGTGGATGAATAACAATGACTTGGGGAGAGATTTGCATGGTTGGAAGTGAAGTCTATGATATTGTAGTGTGCTAGGGTAAATTTTCCCTAGATTTTGACCAATTTCATTCTTCTTGTACAACAATAAATCTAACAGTGCACTCCTACCACTAATACTACTATGCAATGTTATGATTATTCACCTAAGGTTTTCTTAATAATTAACCTTTCTTTTCCTATTACAGTAGTTAATTTTGATTCACAATTGTCAGTCTTTCTTCAGTGACTGTAGTGAATGGAGATATCTGAAATATAAAACAACAATACCATAGTTTTTGGCATTACATTATCCAATAACATATAAATCCCAAGTACAACATGAAATTCAATTCAGGCAATTTTAGTCCCTTACTGATGGGAACTACTGACTACTCGTTAAATCCAATTTCGCAATACCAAAAGTCCAATCTTAAATGAATTATGTTTCCTACACTTCCTGAGTTTTACGTTATCTAAGAAGTCAATTCTAAACCTGTTACAAAGTCATCTTCACCCCAACCTTCCCCCTTCTACATGACTACGTCCTTCTACTGAAGTATCTGAATTGCAGATAATCCCGAACTCTAGGAATTGTATTTGCTGGCATGTATAGGACTTTTCTCCATAGGTCGAAGGGAAACAATCTCGGTGGTCACCTTAAAACTCTCACAACTTGGAAACCCTTCTTGATTCTCAATCGCACAGGTTATGCTTCCGGAAACTCATATTTGAACAATGTTTACGCTTAGAAATCCTTTTTTAAGTGCCGAGTCACTCTTTTACTATTTTCTAACACTCCAACCTACCTTTTGTTTTTGGGCTTAACTTCCTGAGATAATGCCAAGGCTTGATCTATGAAAAACGATACCCAAAAAGACAGAAAAGGATCAATTTTCCTGGATAATATTAAGTCTAGTAAATTTGTTGCCTTTCGAAGATCTTTCCTATGCTAGAACAGGAGCAAATCCACGAGTCTTACTACCTTTTTAAATGTCCTTCCTATGTTGAAATTTTCCGACCCTGTTAATAGCTCTACCTATGCAAAAACAGAATCTCACTCTTAGGAGATCTGAAAATTTTATTGTCTTCACCCCGTAGAGTGTTTTTATATAGTAAAGTTCCACCAAGTCTTCTCATAAGGGTGATAAGTAAGCTTAAGGGTTGCAGCGTTAAGACATGTCTACAGGAGATGTATTTCTTCCAAAGATGGCATGAAAATTTGCTTGTATTGTGTGTGAAGCAGTCAAATAGATGGATTCCTCAAGCCAAGATTTCAACACTTTATCAAAGGAAGTATACAAGTCTCATTTGAGTACCATACTCCACAAATCATCGTTAAACCATACGACTTTAAGAATGTATAGATTTCAAAATACAAGAATTTCAGTAGCACTATAAAAAATAAATTATATAGTAACGAGTAGTGATGCTACAGTTCTATACACTCAAATAAAGTCACCTTAAGTCATATAGAGGTGATTGTCACACAATCAACAACAAATATCAGTCCACCAACAAATCCCATCATGACCCATCAACACAAACTCTCATAATAGTTAACAACCCAGAACAATAACATTTAACCCTTCTCCTTGCTTAGATACTAGATGTAGAAATTAATTTGATCTTCCTCTCAAAGCTCCATTAGGTTATGGAACAAGGTCTTGTCAAATGCTAAGGATCTACTTAAAGGTGTAATACAAGTCTCTGAATATAACATAGGCTAGACAACATAGAGATTTTAGGCAGATTTGTACTTTATATAGGATGCTGGAAAGCTACAAACAAGAGGCCTAATGTTTGGTTAGCTTCTTCCACAGGGTTAGAGCATAATTAATTTGTTCAAATGTCCAAAATTCTTCAAAGATCACATAATTTAGGTCAACCGAACCAAGAAAATTTTAGCAAGGATTCAAAGCTCGTTAAAAATTTATCCCTAATAGTAAAGGAGATACTATAATGGATAAATTAGAGCTTGCAGTTCACTATACTAGAGAAAATTATGCCTCCAACTGAGATTGCATCTCAAATAGGCACTTAAACGTTGCTTCAGATCAGATATTGCAAACACTACAGAATGATCCATCGAAATTCAACAGTATACTTAAAAAAGTCTTTGGTCGAGCTCCAGGGTTCTGCTCTATTGTTAAAACAATTTTAGAGATCCAATATTAAGCCCTTACAACAAACATATTCGACCTACAAGAGAAAAGAAAATGCCAACAATACCAAATCCAAGAAAAATTGATAGAATCCAAGACTTTAATTTCCGAAAAGGATACACTAGGTTGAAGTCCTATTTGTCCTCATAAAATCATAAACTATCCACTGCCATTTAAGAACGTATCCCCAATCTATTTGTCACAAATTTTAGATCAACACAAGAAAAAATATGCTCCAAGCCTTAGACAAAGATCACCTGTGACAGTGACCGCAGCGTAGTTTTTGAAAACCGCCAGCGATCCCCCGGACCACTCTTGCCGAATCAGTGGTATTTCTTGAGGGGGCTCCGATCACACTCACCTGTTGACACGTGTCCACAACAATCCTTGCCAAAACCGTCATTCCTCAGAGCTTAACGTTCAGCAAATAAGGACACCCGATATTGCCAGCAGTCGTCCGATTAATGAGAGGCAGATTAATGGTTGATGTACAAGCTTGCAGCAAGTTGCGTGACGTGAAGTGAATTTTTGTTTGACCTCCGTATGACTGTTAAAACCATATGCAACGTTGACTGAATCAATTTACGGCCATGCTGAAGTAATTAAAGAAATTAATTGAAATGTACTGGGGTCATTGAATGTAGGTGAAGTTTTCATTTTATGGGAGTATGGCAGGTAAAAACAAAAGGTTATATCCTGTTCTGTAGTTTTTTGTTGACCATGAATTGTAGCGCAGTAGAGTGCAAATGAAAGAGGGCAAATATGTAGTGCGAGCATATGGAGCACGCAGTAGCATGAAGAAATGTTTTTTGTTGTTCTGAAACATGTAATATGCAGCAGCATAGAAACAGAGTGGTAGTTGTGTTAATCCCTCTGCAATATAGGGCAGCAGTGCCTGAATGTAATTTCTATTGTTGAAAAAGGAATACGCCGCAGTGTATGTACTATTTTTATTATTATTATTATTACATAATGCAAAGTGAAACTCGCCGCAGCAAACATAAGGAAAATTCTTACATCAAGTTGAATGTAATGTCCTTTTGTGGTTGTCTATTGTGAGAGAGGGTAGAAGCGCAACAGCGCATATGAATGTAGTTTTTGTTGCTTGCATATGAAATGCAAGTGAGGAACAACAGCGTTAGAGTTGTTGTTTGTTGAAACGAAAAGGGAAGCACGCATCAGTGCTCAAGTGAAGAATTTTCACACAGCAGTGTGAATGTTTTCTTTGGGGAATATGCAACAACGTGTATGCAATGTTTTGTTGATGAAATGAAATATACACGCAGCAATGTGAAAGTAGTTGTTCATTGAGAGAACAAGAGGGAACTCGCAGCAGAGCGAATGTAAGAAGAATTTACACAGCAGTGTTGATACTTTGGAGAAGACAAAGTATTGTTTTTTGTAATGCACACCAGTGCAAAGTAAGAGGGAACAGAGCAGAGTATTTCCAAGAAGAGACAGTGAAGTTTTTGGAACTATCTGAAGCAGTTTTGTTGGTGTAATCCCTTTGTGTGAGGAAGATGTTTTTGTAACAACAGTTTTGAAATCCCTCTGTGTGAGGAAGACCTATTTTGTAAAAGTCAGGCTTATAAATGAATAGAAGTTTTTTTTGTGTTGCTGAAACTCTGTCTGCAGCAAAACAATTTTAGTTTCTGTTGTGTTGAAAAACAAAGCATTTTTCTCTGTGCATTTTGTTTGGAATTACCAGAAATTCCCAACATGGTATCAGAGCTTGTCCAGGCTCTTTGAAGGTGTCAAGGAAGCTGAAGGAAGGATTTCTTGCTGCAGCAGCTTCTCCAGCAGACTGAAGACTCGGTCAAGAAAAAACGAGGTATTTCTCAAGTTTTTTTGTTATTGTCCTCACAGTCAGTTATTTTAAATACACAGTCAAGTATAGTAAAGAGTGCAAGAATAAGGGAAGAGAACCCAAATGGCGAGGTCAAGGAAGAAAGCCTCCAATCCTCCTAAGGATGTGTCTCCCTCTACTACTAAAATGGAAGACAATCAATTTGATGAGGATCCAAGGCTTAATGGGAACTTTAATATATGGGAAGCAAAAATGAGGACTTTCTTACAGTCTCAAGGGATTGAATTTTGGGAATCAGTGATTGACGATAGCAGGATGGATAGAGAATCCAAGGAGTACGATGCAAAAGCAGCAAAGACAATCCTGAATGGGCTACCTAATTCTGTAAAGAAGAATCTAGGAAAATATTCATCAGCAAAGGATATATGGGACAGACTTCATGACCTTCACTCAAAAGGAGCACTGACCATGACCATCATCAAGAAGGAGATCTTGTATCCATCATAGAAGAAAAGAATGAAAAGGACTTTGTAGAGAAACTCATCGCTCAACTTATGGCTTCCATGGAAGAGATTAACAATTTGAAAAAGGAAAATGAGGCACTTAAGAAGATAGCTCCAGTTGGTAGCCAAGATCAAACAAGGAAGAAAGTTGACCTCATCAAGTTTCAAGTACAAGAAAGGGATGAAGAGCTTTCCAGGCTTAATAAGGAATTTCATGAAAGCAAAAGGAAGCACCATGAAGAAGTCATATCCATAACAAATCAATTGAATAAAGCAAAGAAGCAGGAAAATACCTTGTCAAGTCAACTTGAACAAAGGCACAAGAGCGTGAACAAACTTGAAGAAGAGATTGGTTAGTACAAGGTAGAGGTCTCCTCCCTTATGTCTCAATTACAAGAAGCCAAGAAACAGGCACAAGGAGCTAAGAAGAAAATAGAGAGCAGTCAAGCAAAGAATGAAGAAATCTTCAAAATGAAGTCATATATCATCTCCCTTAAAATAGTAGCAGTTGAAGCTACTCGTAGCAAGGAAGAAACTGATGAACAACTTGCAAAGAAGAATAATGAGTGTGAAAGGTTGGAAGAAGAGATTGTCCTCCTCAAAAAAAGGTTGAAGGGATGAACAAAATCTTGAAGATCTCTCAAGCCTTTGATGACATGCTCAGCTATCACAGATGTCCATCTGATAAATCAGGACTCAGGTATGCAGGTGAACCCTCAAACAAGAATGAAAATGCTTTAAGCAAAAGAGATGTGAAGAAGCCAGAAAGAAATTGTGATGCTCCTAGTTCCAGCAAAGGCAAGGAGAAAAATCAAGTCTACAATAGAAGAAATCTCGCTCCAAGTAGAAAACCGTCTCCAAAAAGAAATGTAGATGATGTCAAAGAGGCAAGAGGCAATGGCTATCATCAAAGGATCTCAAGGTAGAAAGGCTTCAGAAGTACATCAAGGAAACCTCCATCTCCCAGGTACCAAAGTTCATTTTTTTGTTATTGTCATTCTTGTTCAAACTTTGGTCATATGGCAAAAGACTGTAAAGCATCTCATAGAGATAGATGTTATAGTCTCCGACAACCTCCAAGAAACAATTTTACAACAAGAAATCATGAAATATTATTCATGAACAATGTAGAATGCTTCAAGTGTCATAACATTAGTCATATGGCACATGATTGTAACTTAACATGGGCTCTTACACAAGCTAGAACCACGCAAAAGAAGAAGGTTACACAAGTATGGAGAAGAAAGGAAATACAGTCAGAAAGTCCCTTGAGCTCTCCCGCCAATCTAAGTTTTTTCTTAGAAGACTTTGCCAAAAGGAGACGATGCATACAGTTAGGGGGAGCCTATAATTCTTGATCATTATCACTGAAGCTATTAGTGAATGGGTCCTTATGAAATCCTTGTTGAACTATATTAACAATCATTCTTTGATGAAGATCATGTTTCATGAGCCATTTCATGGGCTTCCAAAAATAGCATATTGTAGCATTGTCTACAGCAGAGGCAGAATATATGGCAGTTACAGCAGATGCATGTCAAGAAGTTTGGATGAGAAGGATGTTAAGGAGCTTATCCCAAGAGCAAGCAAAAGGAACTATAATTTTAACCCAGTAGTTGAAATTAAAGGGGAGATTTGAAATATTAATTTCAACTTACATGCAGCAACAGCGACCACAACGTAGTTTTTGAAAACCGCCAGCAATCCCCCGCACCGCTCTTGCCGGATCAGTGGTATTTCTTGAGGGGGCTCCGATCAAACTCACCTATTGATGCGTGTCCACAACAGTCCTTGCCAAAACAGTCGTTCCCCGGAGCTTAACGTTCAGTAAATAAGGCCGCCCGATATTGCCAACAGCCATCCAATTAATGAGAAGAAGATCAACGATTGATGTACAGTCTTGCAGCAAGTTGCGTGATGTGAAGTGAATTTTTGTTTGACCTCCATATGACTGTTAAAACCGTATGCAAGGCTGACTAAATCAATTTACCACCATGCTGAAGTAATTAAAGAAATAAATTGAAATGTACCGGGGTCAGTAAATGTGGGTGAGGTTTTTATTTTACGGGAGTATGGCAAGTAAAAACAAAAGGTTATATCCTTTTCTGTATTTTTTGTTGGCCATGAATTGTAGCACAGCAGAGCGTGAATGAAAGAGGGCAAATATGCAGCATGAGCATATGGAGCACGCAACAACATGAAGAAATGTTTTTTGTTGTTCTAAAAAATGTAAAATGCAGCAGCATAGAAACAGAGTGGTAGTTGTGTTAATCCCTCTGCAATATAGGGCAACAACACTCGAATATAATTTATGTTGTTGAAAAAGGAATACGCAGCAACGTATGTAATGTTTTTTTTTTATTATTATTGCATAACGCAAAGTGAAACTCGCCATAGCGAATGTAAGGAAAGTTCTCACAGCAGGTTGAATGTAATGCCTTTTTGTGGTTGTTTATAGTGAGAGAGGGTAGAAGCGCAGCAGCGCATATGAATGTAGTTTTTGTTGCTTGGATATCAAATGCAAGTGAGGCACAGCAGTGCAAGAGTTGTTTTTTGTTGAAAAAAAAAGGGAAGCACACATCAGTTCTCAAGTGAAGAATTTTCACGCAGCAGTGTGAATGTTTTCTTTGGGGAATATGCAACAACACATATGCAATGTTTCGTTGATGAAATGAAATATAAATGCAGCAGTGTGAAAGTAGCTGTTCATTGAGAGAAAAAAAGGAAACTCGTAGCAGAGTGAATGTAAGAAGAATTTACACAGCAGTGTTGATACTTTGGAGGAGACAGAGTATTGTTTTTTGTAATGCACACCAGTGCAAAGTAAGAAGGAACAGAGCAGAGTATTTCCAAGAAGAGACAGTGAAGTTTTTGGAACTGTCTGAAGCAGTTTTGTTGGTGTAATCCCTCCGTGTGAGGAAGATGTTTTTGTAACAGTAGTTGTGAAATCCCTTTGTGTGAGGAAGACCTATTTTGTAACAGTCAGGCTTATAAATGAATAGAAGTTTTTTTTTGTGTTGTTGAAACTCTGTCTGCAGCAAAACAATTTTAGTTTCCACTGTGTTGAAAAACAGAGCATTGTTCTTTGTGCATTTTGTTTGGAATTACCAGAAAT
>APFE030313419.1:0-15347 GCA_000404065.3 Pinus taeda | reverse complement strand
TGCACAATGCAAAACCAGTTAGTACACCTTTTGCTAGCCATTTCAAACTTAGTAAGGAAATGTGCCCAAATACCCAATAAGACATGGATTATATGTCTAAAGTTCCATATGCATCAACAACTGGAAGCTTAATGTATGCAATGGTCTGCACAAGGCCTGATATTGCACATGCAGCGAGACTTGTAAGTAGGTACATGAACAATCTAGGAAAGGAAAATTGGATGGAAGTGAAATGGATTCTCAGATATTTGAAAGGTACCACAAATCAAGCATTATGCTTTGGTGGTTCAAACATTTCTCTACAGGGATATGTTGATGTAGATATGGCAGGTGACAGAGATAATAGGAGGAGCAATATAGGATATGTATTTACTGTTGGTGGAACAACTGTCAGTTGGGTTTCAAAAATCCAAAGTGTTGTTGCACTTTCAACAACAGAAGTAGAGTATGTTGCTGCTACAGAGGCTAGTAAGGAAATGATTTTGTTATAAAGGTTTATGGGTGAATTGGGTAAGGATCATGATATGGTCACGTTATACAGTGATAGCCAAAGTGCCATTCATCTTGCAAAGAACTCAACATTTCATTCCAGGACTAAACATATACAGCTCAAGTACCATTTCATACGATCAGTGTTGGAAGATGGAGAGTTGAAGCTGGAAAAGATACACACTAGCTAGAATCCTGCAGATATGCTAAAAAAAGTTGTAACCAGGGAGAAACTGAGAATATGCTTAGTTTAAATTGGTCTTCAAGGATGACGATGAAGATGAGAAACAGTCGGGTCCAAAGAGGAGTCATTGTCCAACAAATGAAGCAGCGGTGGAGTTGCTACAATCATTTTCCAAGTGGGAGATTGTTGTGTGTGGAGCATGATTATTCAGAGGTCTTTGTTTTAGCCAGATGTATACCCCAGGAAGTTTGTACACTTCTCCACGTGGGGGGGTGTGGGGGGAACTTGTCCCCCCCGCGGAGGTCAAGGGGGGCTGATCCCCCCCGGTTGGGGGGTCCGGGGGCCAGCATTTCCCCAATGGGGGCTTGCGGGCAGCGCCCCCAAAGCTAAAAACAGATGTAAATTGCCTTGTAAAAGTATAGTAATTTCTAGTCAATCTAGCCCGTTCATTAGGCGAATGATATGATGGTAGAACTTATGTTTAGTTTAGGGTTTTTTGCCCTAGAAGGCAACCCCTCTCTTTGTATGAGGGCATTGTATTGAGTCTATGTAATATATGTGTATTTCTCCAAGCGAGAAGTAGAGAGGTAAGACTATGAGAGAAAATAGAGGATATTACACCAGATTTGCTGTAGGTTGTGTCTCTTCATTTTGCTAGATAATAGAAAGGAAGAACTGGTAGTTCGGGGTGGACGTAACCCAAACTGGGTGAACCACATATATTTGTGTCTCTCTGGTTTTATGCATTTTCTGTGTTTATATTTCTGCAATTTTTTATGTGTTCCATTGCTCTGTATTATATAATTTTCTAACATTATTCATGTAGAACCTTTTTCAAGCACCCTACAGATATTTGTCACTCATTTATTGATTCCATTACTGACACTAAACATATAAGCAATAGAACCATAAAATTGAAAGAAAAGCCATGTGTATCTCATATTTGTATTAAGCATCAGCTATAAAAGTTATATAAAATCTCCATATAGTCGATTGTGGGACTTAAGCTGTGATCATTCATATTATACTTCTCGCCTACACCATTACATTACAAAAAGTAGACATTTATAGTTAACAACAAGGTAACATAGCCACAATATATTCATGAACATGGCTTAGGACATCGAACTATCATCCATAACATCATAAAGGAAAAACCAAAATAACATTGAGCATAACCCTTGATCATAAGCAACAACTCCTTATATAACGTCGGTCTTCAACATTTGGCTCCAGGGAATTTCTAGCTAGCTCACCTAGCCAACTCACCTAGTTGAGCTATCCTCATATGTGCAGAGCCACAATCGTTCATTGGACCATATCGAGTTGAATTTCCACCACTGCCCATGTATAAAAAACTCGCACAATTATAATATATGTTATCAACTGAGGGATCTTTAAATTATAACACAGTTATCTCGACCTTCGTCACACATCTGCATGGTTTGTTAGGCATTTTTATGGCTTAATGTGCACGGTATAGACCACCCTCTGTGTAGTATCCCCACACAAGAAAAAAAAAATCCCCCTTTTCTCCTTAGCCCCAACAATATTTGCAACAAAGAAATGAAGGACTGATCTATCAAGGATATCAGTTGACTAAGGATGGGTTATTGATGTGCCAAAATAGGTTGTACACACAAAATTTCACTGAACTAAAGAATCTCATGATGGATGAACTGCATAAAATCATTTTTCTAGACACTTTAGTTATTAGAAGATGATTACAACCACAAACAAATTATACTACTAGCCTAGGATGAAGAAGGAAGTTTCAGAATGCTTCACTCTGAATTGTTTAGAATGCCAAAAACTTAAGGTTGAGCATACACATCTAGTAGGTTTATTGCAACCCCCTCGATTCCAAAATGGAAGTAGGAAAAAATAACAATGGGTTTGATCACAGGACCACTGAAAACTGTGAGACAACACGATGCAATAATGTTCGTAGTGGAAAAGATGGGAAAAGACATTCATTTCATTCCAGTAAAATCCACTCACATGGTAATTGGTACCACTAAAATTTTCATTAAAGAATATTTTAGATTTCATGGTATGCCAAAGGTAATAGTATCTTATCAAGATGCTAATTTCACCTCAAGCTTTTGGAAAACCCTTTTTTATGGAATTGTAATGTGGTTTGCATTCAGTATTTCCTACAATCGTAAAACTTATGGGAAAATAGAGAAATAAATGAGGTTCTAAAAGATATGATTCACATGTATATGATGAGTAAACCTACTAAATGGGAGTAATATTTACCTTTATTAGAGTTTACATACAATAAAAACAACCAAGAATAATTAAAAAAAAGTTTATTTAAGGCCCCATATGGTAAAAATTGTAATATTATGATTACTTGAGACCATATAGCAAATCAAATTATAATAGGAGCTAACATGCTAAAGGGATCAGAGAAATAATCCTTACAGATGAAGGAAAAGTTCAAAGTAGCCTATGATCACTAAAAGAGCTACGCAAATAAAAATAGAATCCACATGGAATCATGTATGTCTTTGGGTCAAGCCCAAAAGAAGTTCCTTGAGGATGAGAACTTCTACCAATTTAGCATCTTGCTACTGTTGTCCATTCAAGATTTGTAGACTATTGGAATAGTGGCATACATGCTTGCCTTACCACCAATGCTAAAAAACATGATGTATTCCATGTGTCATTGCTTAAGAAATATTTATATGATGCTAATCATATTATTGATTGGGTTGTGTTATAGGTGGAACCTGAAGGATAGCTTCAACCAGAGCCTTAACACATACTTGATTGGAGTGAGAACTCGCTCCTAACATGAGCCATCGTGTAGGTGAAGGTGTAATGGAAACACTTTGGAGTAGATGAGGCAACATGGGAACTAGAGGATGCCATGAAAATGTCATACCTAATTTTATTTACTATATAAGAATACTAAGGAAAATGTTCCTTTAAGGGGAAGAGGATTGTAAAACCCCTTTTTCATCCCAATTTTTGTAATATGTAATTAATATTGATAATGTTGGATGATCAACATGGATACTTTGACAATACTTCTTTTGATGTAAATATTCATTTTAACACACACACACACACACACATATTTCTAAAACTAAAGAAGAGGGTAGCCAACACAAATCCTAATGCTTAAGGGTAAAATATGTAAGGGGGAATTTGGCTATATAATTGAATTAATTTTCCACATCTTGTCACATATTGAGTTTCCCAATTGCCAAAAATATGAGAATAATGGAGGGAGTAGTACATTATTACAATTGGACCTTAAATGCTATAGGAAATGGAGTAGGAAGTCTTACAAATGAAGCAAAGGTTGAAGTAGGAAGATATGTTTCACATGTATGTGATGAACCCACCAAATGGGAGGAATATCTACCATTAGTAGAGTTTGCATATAATACAGGTTACCAAGAATCATTGAAAATGAGTCTGTTTGAGGTCCTATATGGCCGAAAGTGTAATAGTCTGATTACTTGGGATTGTATAGCGGATCAAATTACAATTGAATCTAAAATGCTAAAGGAAATGAAGTAGGAAGTCTTACAAATGAAGCAAAGATTGAAAACAACTTAGGGTTGCTAGAAGATCTATGCTGATTATTAATTTGGTTGCTGAAGGACAAACTCCCACCTTTGGACAATCTTCGTCATCAAGGAAGACCCCTCCTAGCCCTTGACAAAATTTAATTTGTTTAAGGAAAATAATATTTTTAATATGGAAACACACATTTGCACAAAAGGACAGGTCAAACCAGAAGAGAAATTGGACACCCTTGGATGGCTATAAATGCAATTCAAGTGACCCTCATTTGGAGATCATCATGAAGCATCTTCTTCTTTTTCTCTTCTTTGGTTTGGCTTGCACAAGTCTGAATTTGGTTCATGGAGATTGGTTTGCACTGGTCTGAAATTGTAAGGTCTGAGCTCACACGTGAAAAATATGGTTTATGGTATGTAGCCACAAGGTTGCAACAAGGTATTTTTGGTTGTATTAGCATGCATTACAAGCATCTCCCCATGGTTGGAATGCTTCAGCCGCACACATGATCATTAGGTTCATGCGATTGAGACTCGGGGTTTTTCTGATAGTTGACGCAGATTTTGATAGTTGACTGCAAGTGTTGTGTTGGCTTGATGGGGCCTGACCTAGGTCCAACTTTAACTGTGCCAACAAATAAAACCCTAACTGTTGGCCCTTTCGGCAACAACCTGGGTAGTGCAGGCTGTAGTCTCACTCGAAGCTGTATTGGGGGATGTTAGAACCAAGTTTCTACATCCAGAGGCTTGTGTGATGGTCTCCAAAGGTTCTTATAGCTTAGATCTATCTTCGCGCAACTTTATTTTTTCCAAACAAACAACTACTGTAGCTCTATCTATTTGACTTTCAGATCTTCGCGAATGTGGTTAATTATACTTATCATGCATAAATATTACAGACCTGCCAGTTCTGTGCAATAGATAAGCATTAATTCACATTAAACAGATTATAGAGCGAAGATACATAAACTTTGAAGAAGTAAATAAAAGGACACAGATGCTTCAATTTTGGCCCAAAACAATCTTTATTAGGTATAAACATTTAGACACAGGCTTCTTATCCCTGCTCACCCAGTTGCAGGGGCCTGCACACTCAGCTACAGACTTACCAAGGTCTTTGCGCACTTAGCTGTGGGAGCCTTCAACTTTCGCCTAAGTACATGAAACATATTTTTCTTGACTTAGCACCTTGCCCTTACAATTTCACTTAATTATATTCTTAGACTCACTATGACTCAACATTATATAGCCTTTTCTTTACAATACCATGGTTCACGGACCATGGGTGGGTCTCAAAACAACTCAATTACCTACCCAACTAAGGGACTAAAGCTCCTTTGCTTAGCTTCGCGCTCTGCTTTCCACATTTCATGGAGAATTTACCTTTGATACAAAAAGATATTACAAAAGTGACTCAAAAATCAACAAAATTTACCCCAGTGACCCCATCCCAACATGTTGAAAATTGGTCACAGGCTTCTCAATTATGAATTTGATTAACATCATTGCTAGGTTCATCTCTGGGATATTGTTTGGTTGGTTTTGCTGGATAGTCTTGTGAATGAAGAATTGGATTATTGTACTCTCTCTTTGCTGAAAATTTTATGACAATCTAATAAGAAGAATAATTTTAAAGGGTTTTCTCCCTTGTGGGGTTTTGCCTTGGTCTCCGACCAACCCCGGTGTCTCTGTGTGTGAATAATTTTCTTCTATTGTTCCTTTATGTTCTGTTGCATTCTTGATGATAATGTTATTTCTATATAGTTGCTAATGATGTCTAAATACTATGGGGTGAATATTATAAATGATGAAATGTAGTTATCTAAAGCAAAGAACAATATAACCCTAAGAAAAACTAACATGGAATCAAAGTTTGGTTGAAGAAAAGTGATTGAAGATCACCCCTATGAAGATACCATTAATGGAAGTAAGAGAAGATGGATAAGACCTAAAAAAATTCTATAGTTTGAAGGAAACCCTATGAAATTTGGTTATTAGGGTTTGATGGATAACATGAGATTAGGATTTGGAAGAAACCCTAGAGTATGATAAAGGATTGAGTTATGCAGTCTTGAAACCCTAGAGTGATCAGTGAGAAGTTGTTCTAGCACTTGTGACAAATTCAGTGAAACCCTAGATGGGTTAGTGTCAATTAGGCATTGATTGCTGATGAAGATGATTAGATATATTGAAGTGAACATTGTTATATGGATAATGGACAATAATGACTCTTGAATTTTGGTTCAAGAGGGAGGTGATCACCTCTTGTTAAAGATAAGTACCTTTTTAGATTGATTTCTTCATGACACTATTCTTGTTTAGATTTATTGTTTTGATTATTTCTCATACTTCTTCCATGAATATTTGAGTGTTTTAATACTCCTAACCTCCAGATGAGATGTGATAAGAAAATCCTTCTTTAGCATCATCTAAGATGAAGGAAAAGAGAGAGAGTGTAGGAAGAGAAGAGATGGTGCTAAAAAAGGAAAGAGTTGCCAATGAAAAATAAGTGCTACAAGTTACAAAGGTTATGTCTTTATTGATGATGATTGAAGAGGCTTCCCATTCAGAGGAAAAAACTACCCATGCGATCCCATAAGCTATTATCATTTGTAGTGAATGAATGTAAGACTCTTAATTGTTGAAGCAATGTTTCTAGACATGAATAGATGATCATATGAAGTTTTTGAAAGAAAAACTTTTGGCAAGTTTTTTTATGAGCAGAGAGGGTTTCTCCTAGTCCAAGCCCCAACCACTAGGAGAAAGGCTTAAAAGTGTAGCTATAGGCCTCCCAACTGCATAGAAGAAGTCCTATGGGTGCACAAGAGCCTGTAGGATACAAAAACTACAACCTTATGCACAAGATTAGGAGCGCATCAGGAGTATGACATACCTACAAACATGAAGTAGATGATAAGCAATTCTATGTGAAGGGAAGTTTAAGGAACATTGAGATCTACATAATGTTTGACCTATTGTAGATAATGTGAATGTCTTGACTCATCTTGTGTTTGCAGGAGTCTATAATATACATATCAATATTTTTGATCATTGAAGCTAGTATGACAATAGAGGATTTCTCCCCAATATGCAATGAAATTTATTTTTTCTATTTCATAAATATCACAATGAATGGATGGAAGAAACTTATATGACTTGTCCTTGGTGTATGCATTTACATTTAGTGACAAAATTGATTCATATTATGATCATGTGGATGGCTTGATATTGCTTGGTAAATGACAATTGTTGTCATGACAATAGACAAGGTTGTAACCTAGTTCTTGGGGAGTTGAATTAAATTTTTTTATGAATGATATTGGCAAAAAACTTTCATGGCTTTGATATTACTGTTGGTTTGGAATTTAAAGCTTGATAAGTAGACTTGGTTGATTTGACTACACAATATTGATTTGTGCGGGGTATATTCATTTGGTTAGCGTTATGTTTGCAGAAATATTTGTGTGGTTTGAAGCAAGCTCCTTGAGTCTGGTATGTTTGCATTGACAACTACCTAGTGAAGCTTGGAAGTAGTGCCAATTCAAACCTCTACTTCAAAGTGTTCCAAGGTATGCCTTTGATTTCGATTTTTATATGTTGACAACTATTCTTGATAGGTAATGAGCCTTTGATCATTAAAGTAAGAGGGAGTTGGACTCTGAGTTTGAGATGAAGGATCTTGGCATGATGCATTAATTTCTGGGATTAAAAGTTTGGCAGAGACCCAACGAGATTTCCCTTTCTCAAGGAAAACATGTCATGAAACTATTGAGAGATTTGGAAAAATGGAATGCAAATCCTTGGACACCTCGATGAAATTAAATTTTAATAAATTATGCAAAGATGCTACTGGACCTGACTCTGAGTACACACATTTGATTGAGGCATTGATGTTCCTTATGAAAATTTGTCTGAATATATGTTTTGAACACCTTAAGTAAATTGATGACTAAGATGCTTCTTACAAATTGGGTTGCCATTGAGCAAATTTTAAAATATATGCATGGGAAAATCAATCTTGGTCTAAGATATACTATAAGAGACGTATAATTGCATGGATGCAATGATTTTGACTGGGTCTGAAACATTATTGACAGGAAGAGCACATTTGGGTGCTGCTTTAGCTTGGGATCTGTTGATGCCTCGAAAATCGCTGCAACAACATTGGGGGATAACCACCCGGTCCGGACCTTAGTACATCTCCTTTTCCGTTTGGGATGGTGACTCCGACTGGATATAACGGGACCAGTTTCCCGATAATGAATAAAAGGGGTGGATGAGTGATGGGTTGTCTGTTCTAATGATAGGTGGATAACTTAATCTATCAACAAAATAAGAAAACTAATACTAATCCCGGGAACCATTATTCTTTATAAATGCAACATTTAATGATCTTTGTCTATTGACAGGCATGTAGATGACTCTGTAAAATAAACATAAATATTCATTCATTCAAATATTACTTTATCTAAATAGTTAAACAAAGTGATTAACACAAGATTACTGCATTTACCATTTATATCATCGATACATACATGATTGGAAGAAAAGCATACTATAAACATCCAATAGTGGAATGCATAAAGGATGCTGTTAAAACACATATATATATGCGATAATAGCAGCAGCGATCAAATGACAATTCATATAACAAGAATGAGTACAGACATAGATAATAGTACCATATGAGCTGCTAATCAATCCCAATATCAATCGCTATTTGAGATTCTTCCTTCAACGCAGAAATGCTTTCAAACAATGACAGTAGTGCACATTTGTATAAAAACTTTCCTTATCAAAATCAGAATGATTGGTCCAGTTTCATTTAAGAGTATCTCTGAAGTACAATAGTGCAACTTCAGGGTTTAAGTCATATACAAAACTTTACGACCCTTTCTAAATGCATGAAAGGGTCTATAAATACTACTAAACTAAAAAAATCTATGAAAACAAAATCCTACTTAATTAGCATCAATTAATACTATCTATCTTCTTTGGAGCGATTTGGCAGTCGGCGATGTGAATCATGACTCAGGCTGTTTGCCTTTTAAACCTGAGCTGGCTTATCGCAAGCATTGGCTCCACTTCGGGTGGTCTGTTGAGGCGCGAACTGAGTTGGGCAGCAAAGGTGGCATCCTGAATATCGGGGATAATATACCCGATCGCATCTGTGAGGCATTTGAGGGCGGCTCTCTGGCTGTGCGGCTTCACTAAAAAGAACCAATAAGCATCCCATGTCAAACTGTTGATTCCCGCAATTAACCTTCCATTTTTCTCCAGCTCTGGGTAACATGATTCCTCCAACATCTTCGTTGCTGTTAATTGGCCTGGAGTACATTGAGAAATCATGTTAGACAAGTAAAGAGTATTATTAACCAAATCAACCAGATTACTAGTGGTTGTCTTGCATCTTAAAATCGCTCTTTCTGCCTTCATTAACTAAGATTTCCATTCTGTAAATAATATTTCTTTGTGCAATTCTAGGATCCTTGGTAGGTTAGCTGCCTGTCCCTGATCGGAATCTTTCCATTCCAGAAAATTTGTCAATGTTTCTTCGGCTTGATCCAAATCTGTCCTTGCCTTTTCTATTTTTTTACTTATGGATGCCACTAAGTCGCACAATGGTTCTGCCTGGGTGATTTGCTGACACAAGAGCTTCATCTAATTTATCAATCCTTTGTTTAATTGAAATGCCTCTGCTTTAAACTCATCTACCTGCGGGAGCTTTTTTGTTTGCTCAAGTTGAGCTGATAATTGAGCGATCTGCTCATCTTTGGATTTTAGCATTTTTTCATTTGATGCTTTTAGTTGCGCCAATGCCTCCAATAGCTCCTTTTGCTTTTGGACTGCACTGTTGTCAATCCTCTGCTTTTCTTCCTGCAATTGTTTAGTCAGCTGATTGTTTATTTGTTGCTGTACTAGCAATTGCTGTTCTGCCTGCTCTGCTTTTTGCTGCGCTTCCGATAATTGTACCTGTAGCGAAAAGATATCCTGATCTTTTGTCTTCAATAAACTGCTCACCTCTGATGCTTTATCTATTGTCGCCGCTGAATAAGCTCCAGCATATTGCGATAGCTTTGTCAAGTCATCAGAGGGTCAAATTCTTCTTTCCTTAGCACATTTCCTGTTACTGTTTGTTCTGGGAATAAAGAAGGTTGATCAGTCCTTCTCCTCTTTCTCTGTCATTTCACTACAACTTTATACTTTCGGCTATAGAAGATATCCAAGGGAGAAATCTCTTCAATCTACAAAATGACTTCGCTTGATCGATCCTTTGGGATTATTTCCGCTTCTTTTGATTTGGGTGGGTCGTTGGTTTCACCTGAAACATGCTTTGAAGTCGCCTCTTGTGTATTGAATTCTTTTGAAGTCTCTTCATCTTTAGAGCATTCTAGATTGCCGATAATCGAATTAAATTGCTGCCATTCCTGGAGTAATTTAGGATCAATCTGTGTATCTTTATTTGTATTCAAACTGCTCTGTTCTTGCTCTTTCGCCTGGGTCTCTTCTTATCTTTGCTCATGCACTTCCTCCTGTTGCTTTGATGTAATAGGTTGTTCTTTATCAAGTCGCTGCTCAGGCTCGCTTGATTCTGTTGTTGGAGTCGTTGCTAACAGGTCTAGAGGCAGAGTTTGCAACCTCTGCTCTCTAAATCTGTTAAATTCGACTAGTCCCTCATCATTGTATTCAAGTATGGCGAGCGATTTAACTTGATACATCGATTCGGTCGATGCGAACAAGTCCTCAAATCTGTCTTCTTTATGCTCGAACTTGGTCAATTTGGCCTGGTCGAGTGCATTGTAGGCGAATTTATTTGGATCGAATCGCCTTCTCGGTAGAGTTGCCAGGGTTAGTGAATTTATTTTCTCAGCTTCTTTCTCTGCATGTTTGAAATCATGCAGAGTGTAGATACCAATTCTCAAAGGAAAAGAGGGCTAGACGTGCTTCTTAGTTTTCTTCAGGGTTTGTGTAACCCCTTCGGCGATGATCTGATATGCTATTTCCCTGGCCAGTAGTTTATCAGGGATGTATAGAGGAAGAACGTGGGGCTTGGCTTGACTACCAAAAACTCTGATATAAGTGAACTTTTCCTCCCCAAACCAACTCCCTATGGAAGTTAAATCCACCCCTGCTTGGTAGGAAATCTTAGGGGCAGGCTTATTGAAAATCGAATAATGAATGGGCAACATGAAACCGTTGCAGATTTGATACAAATTGTGTTTGTAGTTGGTCTTCCACAACTTTTGATGGTATATGTGGACGGGTGCGGGGTCTTGCGACGTCCACCTTCATCCGAGCACAGGAAATTCAGAATTAAAACACAAGACATCTAATACATAGGCACTGTAGTAAAATGGGGGAATGAACCTTTCAGTGACGCGAGACTTGAATCTGAAATCAAGAATTGAGGATGCTAACTTATCAAAAAGTATATCTGCCCAATCCATTATTTCACCACTACATGCCGCCTCCATTAAGGGGACCATTTCTATGGTAAAATTGGCCGAATCATGTAATCCACACAATCTGCACATCATTATCCCAGCATAGCAATAAGGAGAGCATAGAGAATCGACCGAGTACTTACCCAAAGATTCGTGCTTGTGCTTTGCTGGATTTTGTCTCCAACCCCGAATGGGTTCGGATTCAGTCTCATTCTCAGCTCGGAATTTCTCCAGGGACATCGTGTTATATTTCTTCTCTGCCTCCAGCAAATGATACATTTGCCTTAAATCCTCGGCTCGAAAGGAACCGAAAATTCTCCCATCTGTGGTGTTGAAAGTTCTGTCGGTAATTGGGATTTCCTGAATCGCCCATCTTACCACATCTGTATATGGGAGGATTTGCTCCTGAGCCACTATTCGATGAAGAAAAGAGTTGGCTAAATCGCTTAGATTAGCCTCGGATTTGCTAGTGCTATCAGCTAAGACTTGTATTGCTGTCACCCTCGGCTCTTCGGCTTCGATCAGATTATATGTGCCTTGCCAAGTAGCTCTGGCAAGTCCTAGGCATGTAGTGTCCGATATGAGCCCTTTTTTTTTGGTGCTTTGATCAACGACAGGTTGCCCTGTGGCCGGCGAAGCGGAAGCCATTGTGGTCTTCTTGGACTTCTTCCCCATTCTGCTTAAATCTGTTTCCGCGGAAGAATTCTGCACAGAGATGATACTAGACGTAATACAGAAAATGATAGCGTAAATCGAATAGACTGAGATATATATTGATGAATGCATGACGAACGATTGACTTGAGGTGGCCTCGAATAAAATCTGTAAAAAGATCGCAAGCTTACTGTTTCATTAAATGGTCGTTAATACCTGTCAATCCTATCAATGCCCGTCAATTCAATTAATGGCCGAATGATTTATTTGAAGCGTGCCTTGGTTGTTTTGGCGGTTGAGTGCAGATGAATGGCTCTTCGAGAGATAAGGCCTTAAATATGAATAAATCGTATTAAACCCACTTTAAGACTTATTTTGAAATCTACGCTTTTTGGCTTTATCGCAATCGGGCGTCGGGGGAAATCATAAATCGTTATATTGGTTCCATTTGGAATCCCCGATCGCCGATAGCGATATCGCATCACGTCGGGAGTAGCGGGTGGTGCAGTTTAAAAGCATGCATGGTTGATTGCCGATCGCCGATAGCGATATCGCATCGCATCGGAGCAAAAGGGGCTTTTTATTTGCGCCAATTTATTATCGCTGATACCTGACAGCGATATCGCATAGCATCGGAACAAAAGGGGGATTTAATTGCGCTAATTCATTTATCGCCGATACCCGATAGTGATTTCGCATCGGAGAAAAGCAATGTGTCCTTAAGTTGTGCTTCCTTTGTCATTGCGATATGCGATCTTGTGATCGCTTTATCGCAATGACAAAAGATTAATCATTTATGTTAAGGCTTTTGATTGTTTTATCCGAAAAGGTTTATGATAATGCTTTATTTTATTTTTCGGACCCTTTTGAATAAAAGTATGTCGATACCAATTAAAATCAAAATTAAAAGGGACCCATTTCATATTATAGTTTTGGTATAATATTGATATGAAATGGGGGGTTGTTGTAGGGCACAACAATTGGCGATTCGTTGGAAGAAACAGTTATCTCTGAAAAGTATGGAAATACTTAAACTTTTTCAAAATAGAAATTTTATCAAAGGGGAAAATTCTAATATAACTAGGTATAGTTGCATTCCAAACAAAATAAAACTTTCTTTTCTAATTCCCTCTCTTGTTTAAAATTAGATACATTCTAGATTTTAAATTGGCCTCTATTGGTTGATAATGATAAAACAGAAAACTTTTCCAAATCAGCTTTTAAAATTAACTCCTTTGTCATAGGTAGAGCCTTTGCTGCTAGCAAACGTTCATAGTTTCGGCAGGGATACCTTTTAACCATATCATTGTCTATTGTCCCATTCACCTTAGAGCATGATTAACAGGATGAATTCAAAATATGTTTTTCACATTTTGTATTTCTTTTCTCTTTTCTGTTATTTTGTAAGATAAAAATCCATTGCCCTGGTTTGGTGGCCAGCTAAGTGACAATGCCATTCACTGGTAGTAATCTAACCGAACAAGCTGGCTTGTGATGAGACCCCTTGTCTTACAATTTGAAGCCATTACCCTATTTTTGTATGCAGTATTGGTAATGTCGGCTAAACTATTTCCCTATGAACATGGTAAGCAGGCTTGTAATAAGACCTCTTATCTTTTATATCCCGTATTCTTGGAATTACATTCTAAGTAATCATAAGCTTTGGTGAGTGGGATAGACAATTTCCTCCTTAAGAGGAGATGGATGACAAGGTAAGAGTTGGAGATGCTGAAATTGGATTAGTTTCTACTTTGATATTGATAACCTTCTTGTGACCAATTTGAAAATCTAAAAATATTTACAATATTTATAAACTTTGAGAGGGGTTCACTAAGATTGCAGTGTAGTTTCAGAATGCAATTATACCTAATTTCCTAGAAATCATTCCTTTTGTTTAAGACTTCTATTTATTTTAAAAGTAAATATCACACTACTTGTTTTGAACAACTCTTTAAGTACAGCAAAGGTCAATGGAAGATACCTCACAGCTTTATTTTCTAATGCTCCTACAAACTACAAAAATGCTATTAAAAGGAGAAGGGGTTACCTTCTCAATTGAAGAATTTCTTTAAGATAAGGCCATTAACAGGGAGAGAATCTCTCAACCCTGATAAATCTTGTAATATAAAGGTCGAATGGCCTATCTTTTCACAGATCTGAAATGGTCCAAGCAACATCTTCTGAAACTTGGTGTGTTTACCCTTATCTTCATGGGCTTTGTCCCATTTCAGAACTAAATCACCGACTTGAAATTTTTTGGAACCGGATGAAAGTGAATCAAATGATGATTTGATGATCTGCTGATGTTTTGCATGAGTGACTTTGGCTTTTTCTCTTTCTTCTTCTAATTCTAGAATTTGGTCATGTCTAAGTTGTAAAGAAGAAGAAGGACTTTCTTCAATAAATTGAACTAGGGCTAGAGAAGGGAGGATAAGATTTGTTGGTAGCACTGCTTCTTTTCCATACACAAGTTTAAACGGAGAAAAACCTATAGAAGCTTTTTGTGTTATCCTGTCAGCCCATAATGCAAATATTAAAGATTTGTGCCAGTTCTTATGATTCTGTTCGATAGTTCGCTTAATAATTTTAATTAGATTTTTGTTTGTAGATTCTGATAAACCATTGCCCTGGGGATAATAATTAGCAGAGTATTTGAGTTTAAATCCTCTTTTAATTGCGAAATCAAACATAGCATTGCCTGAAAAGTAAGATGCATTATCAAAAACAAGGGCATTCGGGACACCAAACTTGGTAATGATGAATTGGTCTATGAATTCAATGATCACTTCAGAATTTCTTGTCTTTAAAGGAATCGCTTCAACCCACTTGGTAAAGTAATCAGTAGCGGTAAGGATATACTTATGTTGTTTGGAAGAATGTGGGGTAATTTCTCCAATGATGTCCAATCCCCATTGCTCAAATGGTTGTTCGATGTTGACCGGTTGCAAAGGGAAGGCTGATTTCCTTTGTCTTCCACTAGAAGTTTGGCAATTTCGGCATTTCCTTACATATTCATGAGCATCTCTAAACAGAGTG
>APFE030313417.1:2093-30999 GCA_000404065.3 Pinus taeda | reverse complement strand
AATATTGTGTCCTAAAACAATACCCTCAGTAAACATCATAAAACAATTTTCATGGCTTAATGAGAGATTTACCTCTTTACATCTAATGAGAACTTTTTCCAAAATTTTAAGAGCTTCCTTAAAAGAATTTCCATAAACTGTGAAATCATCCATATACACTTCCACACAATCATGAACCAGATCAGAAAAAGTGTCTAATAATTCTCTTTGGAATGTTGCAGGTGCATTACATAATCCAAAAGGAAGTACTTGGTAATCATAAGTTCCCCATGGGCGGGTAAAGGTAGTTTTATCTTGGTCTTTTGGGGCTACTTGGATTTGATTATACTCTGTAAAACATCTAAGAATGAAAAATATTTCTTTCCTACCAATGTATCTAAAACCTGATCTATGAAAGGAAGTGGAAAGTGATCTTTTAAAGTGGCTTAATTCAATTCCCTATAGTCAATACACACTCTCCATTTTCCATTCTTTTTAGGAACAATTACTAAGGGTGAAACCCACTGACTATCTGATATTGGATAAATGAAATTGACATTCAAAATTTTTTGTAGTTACTCCTTAACAATTTCCCTTAGACTTGGATTCATTCTTCTTTGAGGTTGTCGAATTGGTTTGGCATTTTCTTCAATGTAGATATTATGTATAGAAGTATTAGGATCAATTCCCTTCATGTCAATGAATTCCCATGCATAGGCCCAGGAATGTTCTTGTAACATCTTTATTAATTCTTTCTTTTGAAATTCTCCCAAATTATTGTTGATATTCAAAGTTTTTCCTTAAAAGATTTCAATTGTAGAATTGCCAAATTTTTCCATAGAATTTGAGGATAGTTGACAAGATGATAAATATTCAATATTGTATTGTTCTTGAAAACTCTAACTAGATTCACAATATGATAAAGGTTCGTTATTTTCTATTAAATTCAAAATTTGATCTTCCTCATCTATTTGTGATGTAGCAAATATTGGTCTTATATCAATGTCATCATCTATCCATTCTTCATTTTCAACCTCTATTGTTGTTTTGAAGGTGGAGTTAGTGTGAATTTCTTTGTTGAGCTCCAATCATAAATGAACATATCACCAAATCTACAACTTATAAAATGATTGGTTGTAGCTATCCATGGTCTTCCTAGAATCAATGGATGTCCTCCTAAGTTATTCTTGGGTGTTAAAATCATAAAATCGACAAGGTATTACCAAGAATATAAGGATACATATATATCTTCTAATACACCATCAGGTTTGATCACATATCTATCTGCCAATTGTAATAGTGTAGGTGTAAATTGAAGATTAGAAAGTTAATTGATTCATAGTTTGTTTACTCATGATCTTTATAGTTGCTTCTAGATCAATCAATGTATTTGGGATATCTACACCATTGATGTGTGTTTTCACAATGGGACTTCTTGGATCAAGATGTTTCTTAATTGCTATCTTACCCATCATAATATCTGTAATTATTCCAAGTAGTTGGATTCTTTTTATTTCTTTTCTTTTTCTTCCTAGCCTTTTTATGCTCAATTCCCTAATTGTATTTGCGAAAATTGGTATTTCCTTAATGGCTTGTAGCAAAGGAATATTTATGCAAACATTCTTCAGTTCTTCTAACATGTCATAATTAGGCAATAAATTTAGTTTTTTTCTACCCTTTAATCAATTTTTAATCTCTCAGGAAAAGGTGGTTTTCAAACAGATACTGAAGGTTGTTCCATAATAGGAGTTGAGTTATTTGAATGTGTTGGAGTAACTTGTTTTTTATTTATTTTTTTCATTAAGAGACTTCTCTTCTTCAGAGATATTTTCTACCAATTGGTGCAGACTTTTTATTATAATATTCTATCAGATCTAAGTTGAACATTATTTTGATCTAGTGGAGTTATCATGTAAGTTTGAAAATTTTGTCCTTCCATATTGTAAACAGGTTGTGAGATTTTATTATTGTTCAGATTTGGGAGTGGTTGGGCAGGAAATTGGTTTGGTCTTTGAGGAAATGGTAAGAAAATTTGTGGATTCAAATTGTGAGGTTGAGTTTGTTGAACAAGAAGAGGATAATATTGTGGAGGAAAGTAGGATATGATTGTTGAAATTATGGAAATTGAGGATATTGAGGGTACTTTCCATAAGGATTTTGCCATCCTTGTGTCCAAGGTTCTAGCCAATATTGCCAAGGCACTGAGGCAGTGCAATTACTTTGTGATGATTATGCAAATGGTTGAGTGTTAAAGCCTTGAGCTGTATTTGATTGTGGATTCTGTCAAGGCATTTTAGTAATAAAACAAAGAAGATTTACCTGATTTGGTACTCCTTCTTCTTGATAGATAACTTTAAGACCTGTTATTGAGGGACATTCTTTTGTATCATATTTTCTGCACATATAACACAAGTTTCTACACTCTTTAAATCAAGAGAACATTCTCTCAAGGCATGTTTCTTTCTACACTTAGGGCAGAAAATGGACAATACAACATTTTAAACTTTTTGCTTGTTTCGTATTTTAAGGGTGTCAATTTGTTGACTAAGACTCCCTAAAATATTTGTTTTAAAATTATCAAGAAAATTTCCTAATTCTACTCTACTTACTGTCCCAACTGCAAATTTATTAATCCTTGATAAAAGAGGATCTCTTGGATTTTTCCCGGTTCTTGCTTTGCCTCTTGAAATGTGTATGGATAACTCAAAAATTTCTCCTAATGAAAACTCATAAATGTCTCCCTTACCCATTATATTGAGAATATCAATCCACTCATCTCTAATGGATTTCAATAAGAGAGCTTTCAAAGTTTCCTCATCTAGATTATTCATTTTTTCCCTTTTAACAAAATAAGGACATATTTCAATGAAGTCTTCAATATTTTCAACTTCTTGCCGTACCATTTTAAAAACTTCATCTTTAATATTATGGGGCATACATTAGTCCTTATATTTCTCCAAGAATGTAGTTTTCACTTGTTCTCATGTTCGTATGAAGTTTATTCCTAAACTCATAAACCATTTTAATGCTGCATCTTTAAGGGTTGCAGGGAATAATTTGAACTTTTGAGCATCATGGAGATAATCATGTGATCTACACAAGACTTCAAATTCAAAGAGAAATGTTTCAGGATCTTCCCTCCTTAGTCCATGAAATTTTTGAAGGATAGAGGGTGAGATGTTTTTCATTGTCATAGTTATATCTTCATCGAGGATAGGAAATCCAAAGGGTTCTGTATTTATATCTTATCCTCTTCCTCTTCCTCTTCCACCTCCCCTATTTACTGCTCTTCCTCCTCCAATCCTTGGTTGTTCACCATTCAAATTATGTACCTCTCCTTCTCCTTCTCCGTCCATTGTAGATTATTTAGAACTAATATAGGGTTCTAGTTCCAAGATTGGGTTTTAAAATTCCTCTAGTTCCTCTGGTTATTTTATCAATGGTCTCTTAAAATAGGCTTGTTCTTTCTCTTCTTCAATAGTAACTTTCAACTCTTGAGCTAGAATTTGTTCTCTAGTTGAAGATACAAAAATTACTCCTGTTGTTGGGGATATGGGATCTTCTTCTTCTATTATGGCATATGTCGACAAAGTTGGTGAATCTATAGGTTGGATTTCGGATCTTAATACCTCAGGGAGTTTGTCTTTTCCTACTATGGATGGAATTCGAGTTCGTGTGGGTGGTGTGGCACTACGAGGTCGTGGTGGGGTAAGCGGTGTTGTTGGAATTAAACTCTTTCCTCTACCTACAAATCTACCCCTAGAGTATCTTTCCCTATGCATATCACGTTTTTTTTTGTTGTTGTTTATTTCTTTGTTTTTTTTATTATCCAAAAGAAATAAAGACTTCTATTTACACTTCCTAGGAAACAACGCCAAAATGTTTGTCAACTTAATTGTCTTAAATTGATTACATAAATTATCGACCGAAGTTGGTAAACTTGTGAAGTGCAAGTGCATAATATATGCTAGAAGCCTTTTTATTAAGTTGGTTTCATTAATTGATTGAGTTATTGGAAATGTGCCTTTAAGTTTTTTATTCCTATTTCAAAATGAAATTAACATTGCTATCTAGTCAAAATAAAATGATTGTGAATTTAAAGCAATATTTCTTACTTGAAAAATGAAACCATAAAAAACTCACACTCGCAAAAATAAACTCATACTTTCATAATGAAAACTATATTAACTCACACTTGCAAAAATAAACTCACACTTGCAGAATGAAAACTATATTAACTCACGCTTGCTTCAAAATTGAAAGTTCAAGAAAGTAACTGCAATCAAACCACTCTTCTTCTGAAATTAAACTAAGAATACTTTTGAATAAAAATTCCCTGAACATAAATCTGGAAAAAAAATCTATATGCCCAAATATATAGAGAGAACCATCTTATGCTATGAAGTTGAAATGCTTTTTAATGAAATTCCAAATAAATCACAAGGAAATCACTGGTATTTTGATGATTTAAATCAACGGTAGAAACTACAAAAGAGAGTTAAGATCAAATTACGATAATAAATAAATCTATAAATTATGAAATTGACATACATGAAAATGATATAGAAAATAATAAAAAAAAAGGAAAATCTACAATTTAACAAAAAATCATTTTTTGCAGGGGCCCTCCACAAACAAATGGTCTCAAGCTTCAACGAACAATTAACAACGAATCAAGTATTCAAAGGCGCTTCCATTAAATAAAAAAATAGAGTTTCAAAATAATTACAGTCACAAAATATTCATTCACCGCCATCGTCTATTTTGTCCCACCTTACGAAATTTATAAAATTCATTCAATAAATGCTTGAGGCTTTCATGCCTACTTTCGGCTAACGGAGTTCTAATTCAAACTATCAAACTAAGATTCCTAATTTTAGCTTCTAATAGATAGCGATTCGCTCACGATTTTCTATTCGGCAAAGAAAATCACGAGTTGTTTTCATCTCAGACTCTTGCTCGCTTGCTCCAACTATGTGTTGACTCTTTCCTTTGACCACGTGATTTGGGCTTTCTTCTAATGATTTGGTGCAGATAAATATGAGGAGATTGTTGAGGAGATCAACTTTTTTCTTCCCATATCTTTCTTTCCTTGAATGGCACCTCGGACCCTATTTAACAATGGAGTTGGTTGCAGAAACATATGTTAGTGACTGAATTGCATGAATCTGTTAGCCAATACAAAATTTAACTTAATAATAAGGAACATTTTTGAAATATGAAAAATAGGATAATTAGTACCTTACCTATGTCAAAAACTTGCAATTTTATCCCTATTAAGTCAAAAATAATGGTCAAGGAGAAGGAAAATGAGTAAATAAGAGTGTTAAGACGAAGCATTCATGAGGATCTACAAAGGAGAATGACAAAGGGAAGAAGATTATTGACCCGGATCCGAGCGCCACTATTTCCACCACCAAGATCCAGAAGATTAGTCCTGAAGATATAGAGGAGGGGGAGTGCCTCTTCCACTCACATATGTGGGTGAAGGGTTCTCCGTTACAGTTCATTATCAATAACAGTAGCCAAAATAACTTCATTTTAGCAAAGGTCGTGAAGTGGCTGGTCCTACCAATTACAACACACCTGCAACCATCAATATCGGATGGGTTCACCAAGGACGAGATCTCTGTGTTAGCCAGTTGTTTCGCCTTCCCTACAACATCAAACCCTTCACAAATGAGGTATTGTGTGATATTTCTCCCCTTGAAGTTTGTGATGTATTATTAGGCCAACCATACTCTTGGAAGTTTCATGTTGTGTATGATTCTAGGCCTCACATTTTTATTATTACTTTAGGTAATAAGTTATACATGATATTGGAGATAGCACCATGTACTACCATATCTTTGATCTTTGCGAAGAAATACAGTAAGATCATTTCTCGGACCAGGAAATTTGTCTTCCTTATGATTTTCCCTTAGGGAAGGAAGAAGATTGTGGCCACATCCACGGCCTCTAGACATGGCTCCTCCACACAACAGAAAATCGACAATGTCATGGAGGAGTACGCCTCACCCAAAGGGGTACGCCTTCACTATTAGGTCAAGTACTCCATCAATCTGACCCCAAGCATGTCTCTACCCAACAGAATGATTTATCAATGCTATGTTATGGAAAACGATGAGATTAAGAGACAAATTCAGGAGTTGTTGTAGAAAGGGCACTTCAGGCCAAGTTCATCACCTTGTGGGAGCTCGATAATGTTGGTATAGAAGACGGCAACACATGGAGACTATGTATTAACTATTGAATGCTGAATAAGATTATTGTTCGGAATAGGTATCCAATCCCACATATTGATGACCTTATGGACTAGCACAAGGTGGGAAAATATTTTAGCATGTTTGGCTTGAAGTCCGGTTATCACCAGGCACCAATCGAACCCTTTGATGTGTGGAAGAAGGCCTTCAAAACCAAGGAGGGTCTTTTCGAATGGTTGGTAATGCCTTTTGAGTTGATGAATGCCACCACAACCTTGATGAGTCTAATAAATGACATATTGCGACTCGTCACCAACTCATTCATGGTGGTGTAATTTGACGACATCTTGACCTTCAACTAGAGTTGGGAAGTGCACCCCTACCATATTCGATAGGTCCTTCAAACCCTACGACAACAAAAATTGTGTGCCAATTTGGAGAAATACACTTTTGGTATGAACCAAGTTCAATATCTGGGGTACATCATTGATGAGCATGCTGTGCATGTAGACCTAGCCAAGATACAAGTCATTCAGGATTGGCCAACCCCAACCACTCTAATAGAGCTCCACATCTTTCTACGTCTTGCCAATTTCTACCGCAGGTTCATGTTGGGGTTCTCTCATATCACTTGGCCTTTAAGTTAAGTCACCAAGGGTGAAGCGAAATAAAAATTTAATTTGGTATTAATACCAACAGAAGGCATTTGTCGAGTTGAAGCATCGCTTCTGCTCTCCACCAGTGCTCCCATTACCAAACTTGCAACAACCATTTGAGATTGAGACAAATGCCTTCGACTATGTTATTGGTGCAATTCTTACTCAACTGGGGCATCCAGTGGAATATCACATTGAGACATTTTTAGACACAGTCCGAAAGTATCCCACCTATGACAAAGAGATGTATTTCATTGTGTAGGTTTACTAACAATGGAAGAATTATATTCTAGTGAAGGAAACGGTCATCCACAGATCCCAACTTAAAGAATAACGTAATAAAATATATATATATATAACCACAAATATAAAGGCACATTAGAAATAACACTTCATTTCATTAATATAAAAGAACTGAAATATACTTACAAACAGAATGGAAATAAACTAGCTTGGGAGATGGTAGCTTATCTCTAAGAAGAGATGTGGCAAATACATGTCTCTGAATTATGTTACAATGAGGCTCAAGGCAATTTTTATTATTGAAAAATAAGAGAAAAACCTAAACAACCAAAACCCTAACCCTAGGAGATGGAATTCCAAGAGTTTGTGGGCCCCGTAGGGGTTAGTTGGGTTGTCAACTTCCTATGGTCCTAACTTGGTCATATTATCTCCATTTTGTGTGTACAATAGATCGTTGATAATATATCCTTGAGTAATATAGGATTTGATACAAGCCCCTACCTATGGCCACGAGCCTACTACAGACCTAAAAAAAACACCGTTTAGGTGGTCAAAACTACTCATGAAGTTCAGGACCCAAAAAATTGCTAAAAATAGTTAATGCTACTATAAACAAGGAAATTGATGAAATCGACTCTTGGTCTAGGTGGAATAAGTGGGTGGCCACCAATATCCACCAGTATCAGTCCTCCCTCCTTAGGAATAAATGGTCCCCATTGCATGTAGAGCCTCCATGAGGTGATGAAATTTCTATTGAACCTGGTCCCTGGTGAACCACTTGCCCTAGTGAAGGAGTTGGACATCTTTGACAACTCGATATAGTTGGAGCCTCTGTTGGTGAGTGTTATTAATCTGTGTGTCCATGATTTTATTAGTTGTGTCATGTTCCATGTATTCTGGGTTTAAATCCATTGGTGTGAGTTGTTCTGTAATGTTGGATGTATGTAGTAATGGTGGAAAGTATGGCTGAAGGCGGTCCACATAGAACATTGGGTGTAGGCTAAGGAACGGTGGAATGCTAAGCTCGAAAGAATTGTCCCCTACAACCTTGGTGATGGTGTACGATCCATATCAGAGAGGATGAAGGTTACAGTGGGGCCCAACGAGGCGCTCCTTTTGCAAATGTAGCCAAACTTTGTCGCCCACCTGGAGCTTGTGTGGCACTTGATGTTGATCATGTAGCTACTTTTACCTAGCATTGGCTTTGTCCAATATGTCATGGACCCGTTGGAAGATGTGTTTGGTGCACTCAATGAAATTGTTAGCCCTCTCAACTTTAGACTATACATCGGTCGAATCTTCTTGAGTAGCTACAAATAGTATGGCCACATCAATGGGACATAGTGGTTGAAATCCATACCCCACCTGAAATGGGATGTGTCGAGTTGAACTATTGAGACCTCTATTGTAGCTATGCTGGACATGGGGGAGGGTTTCATCCCATGTGTGTGGGTGTTTCGAGTTGGACTTAGTGAGCTTGGTATCCAACATTGACCAATGATTTGACCAAAATATACTTAGGAACCTATTGTCCCGATATGAGATAATGGATTGTGGGATCCCAAAGTGTACCCACACGCATTCAAAGAAGAAATTAGCAATGGATTTTGCTGTGATATTGTTCTTGGAGGTCACTAGAATGGCCATATTAGAGAATCTATTGATGACCATGAAAACATAATCAGTGCCATGCTTAGTAAAAGGGAGGCTCGACATGTAATCGACGGAGATGGATTCTCAAGGTCGACTAGGAGTACGTAGAGTATATAGGCCTTTCTTCTTGATGGTCAGTTTGGAAATAGTGTAGCCATTGCAAGATTTGATGTACTTTCCAACATCTTGTATAAAGTTTGACCATTAAAAATACTTTTGTAACACTACCACTGTTTTCTCTACTTCGAAGTGTCCAGTGACTTGATTGTAGTGCACCTCTAAAATCATATTGTCACGCTTGCTTGAAGGAACACAGAGGTGTACCAGGTGACATAACAATTTATCTTGAAGGTGAAAATTAGGAACTTTATTTCCTTCCAGGAGCGTCTGGTATGTGTTGTCGAAGTTTGGATCACTCTTGTACAAATGCAACCACCCCAAAGTATCATTCCCACAAGAGTCGAGCACAATAGTCAGCACCATGACTGGCGGTCAGTTGAGGCAGTCTGTGACATTATTGGTGTTTCCCTTCTTGTACTTAATGTTCAAATGGAATTGTTGTAGGTATTTAAACCATTTCTTATGGCAATCATTTTGCAACTTCCCTTGTGTCTATATAAACTATAGGGGTCAGTGGTCTGTGTGGATGAACGTTTCCTTCCCCAGAATGCAATGCTTCCATTGTCGGTAGGCCTACATAATGGAATACATCTCTTTATCTTAGTTGGGATACTTTCGCGAGTACTATGTCTGAAAGTGTCTCACTGTGATATGCCATTGGATTCCCCTGTTAAGTAAGAACAACACTGCTAGCATAGTCAGAGGCATCTGTCTCAATCTCAAATGGTTGTTGCGGGTCCGGTAATGTGAGCACTAGTGCAGAGAGGAGGTGACGCTTTAACTCTAAAAACACCTTCTATTGGGATTCAGACCAAAATATTTTTTCTTTCACTCCACCCTTGGTTACTTGACTCAAAGGCCAAGTGATTTGAGAGAACCCCAACACGAAGCTATGGTAGAAATTGGCAAGCCCCAGAAAGCTATGGAGCTCTGTTAGAGTGGTTGGGTTGGCCAATTTTGAATGACTTGTATCTTGGTTGGGTCCACATGCACACCTCGCTTATCAATAGTGTACCCCAGATATTGAACGTAGTTCATACCAGAAGTCCATTTCTCTAAATTGGCACACAAATTCTATTGTCATAGAGTTTGGAAGACCTGTCGAATATGGTGGGGGTGCTCTTCCCAAATTTGGTTGAATATCAGGATGTCATCCAAATAAAACACTACGAATGATTTGGTGAAGGGTTGCAAGATGTCGTCCATCATCCTCATGAAGGTTGTGGGGGCACTCGTCAAACCGAAAGGCATGACCAGCGATTCAAAAAGGGGCTCCTTGGATTTGAAGGAAATATTCCACACATTGGAGGGTTCAATTAGTACTCGGTGATGCCCAAACTTCAAGTCAATCTTGCTAAAATATCCCCCCCCTGAGTTGGTCCATAAGGTCATCAATTTGTGGGATTGGATACCTATTTTGGACAGTGATATTGTTATACACCTGATAGTCAATACGGAGTCTCCAAGTCTCATCCTTACTTTGTGCCAATATGATCGGGCTCCCATGGGGTGATGAACTTGGATTGATGTACCATTTCTGCAACAATTCTTGAATCTACCTCTTGGTTTCATTGTTCTCTCAAACAAAGCATCAATAGATCGATCCATTAGGAAGCGACACACTTGGGGTTAGACCAATGGAGTGCTTGACTTGACAGTGTGAGGTACCTGTGGGTGCAGTGAATATGTCCTTGTAATCCTCCACGAGCTTGTCCATATGCTGTTGTTGTGTGGAGGAGCCCTGTCTGGAGGTCAAGTCCACAATCTTCTTCTTGCAATGTAGGCAAATCATAAGGAAAAAAATTCCCTATGTGGGAAATGATCTTACTACATTTCTTCGTAGTGATCAAAGAGATGGTGGTAGGTGGTGCTACCTCTAGTATTCTGTAAAATTTATTGCCCAAAGTAATAATAATAGTGCGGGGCCTAGACTCATACACAACATGATGCTTCCACCAGTATGGTTGTCCTAATAATACATCACAAAATTCAAGAAGAGAAACATCACACAGTAGCTCATCTATGAAGGGCTTGATGTTTTAGGGAAGGTGACATTGCTATATGACGCGAAGATCTCACCCTTGGTGAAGCCACCTTATCGTGTATGACTGTAGGTGTGCTATGTTCGGTAGGCCTAGCCGCTTCATAACCTCTATTGAATTGAGGTTCTTTTGACTCCCGTTATTGGCAATGAACTGCACTAGAAGACCCTTCACCCACATATATGAGTGGAAGAGGTGCTCCCCCTCTAGATCTTCAGGCTCATTCTTCTGGATCTTGGTGGTGGTAACATGGTGCTAGGCTCTTTAGTAATAACCTACTTCCCTTTGTCATTCCCCCTGTTGGGCTCTAACTTAGATTCATAACATGCATCTTATTCGGAAACCTTTATCTCGACCACCAATGACTTCTTGACCTGACACTCACTTGTGTTGTGAGTGGGCGCTTATGGAACTCACACCATTTCCTTGTGTCCTTCTTTGTCTTCATTGTGTTTCTCTTTTCTTGCAGCTTCGGTAGGTTCTCCTGGGTCGCATTGCCTTGGCTTTGTCCTTTGTTGTGCGGATTGAGGGTGCCTTTCCATTTCTTTAGATTCACAGATCTAAATTCTCGCTTCTTTTATTTAAATTTGTGCTCGATCTTGACAACATATCAATAGGCAGTGTCGAGTGAGGATATGTCTAAGAAATCCATCTCAGCCTGGATGTACTTATGTATATAGCTGCATAGTTTGAGTACCAAATGCAGATCAGAATTTTTGATACCCAACTTTGTGCGAAGGGTATGAAAACTATTTCTGAACTCTGGCATAATCCCAACAGAGTAATACTACTCCTTGATGGTGTCTTGGAAAGAATTCCAAGTGGGTGTGGGTCATAATAGGGAGGGTTCACTCTCATCCCTCTTCTCACAGTAGCTTTCCAACTAGTCCTTGATGTGGGGGGGTGGCTTTGAGAAGTGCAAATGTAATCTTTTCCTAGTCGGAGAAGTCATGAATTGAGAAATATCCTTCTAGCAGATTTAACCATTTATCTATGGAATCCACGTCTATTTGACCTTCAAATATGGGTATTTCACATTTATATTGTACCTTAAAGGGAGTGTCACTCCCAGAGTGGTTACTAAAAGAAGATATGTCGCATGTGGGTAGCCGCCAAAGGATTTGGGTACAATTTTCCATCATCGCATTCCTCTGTTGCTCGAGGGATTCTTCGAGCAATATTTTGAAAGGATTTCCTGCTCCATCGTCTTTCTTTTCTTCCACCATGGGAGGCTGTTAGGGTTTGCGAGGTTGGTCTTGTAAGGGTTAAACCAATTCAAGCCCTAACTCCTTATACCCTGACCTCGTTGGGGACATGCAAAGAAAAACAGAGAAAGAGCAGACTTCTCTAATACCACTAATATGGACTTAAATAGGAACACAAAAAAATAATGATATAACAAAATTTAGAGATGTAATTAAAAATAACACTTCATTTCATTAATATCAAAGAACTGAAATGTGCTTACAAAGAGAATAGAAATAAACTAGCTTGAGTGATGGTATCTTATCTCGAAGAAGAGATGTGGTGGCTACATGCCTCTAAACTATGTTACGATGAGGTTCAAGGGAATTTTTATTATTGAAAAACAAGGGAAATCCCTAAACAACCAAAACCCTAACCCCAGAAGATGGAACACCAAGAGTTTGTGGGCTCCATTGGGGTTAGCTGGGCAGCCAACTTCCTGGGTTCGTAACTTGGTCACAGTATCTCTGTTTGGTGTGTATGATACCTTGTTGGAAATATTTCTTTGAGTAATATAGGATTTACATATCTAAGAAAAATGTCATTTATGGGGTCAAAATTGCTCCGGAAGTTCAAGATCCCAAAAACTGCTAAAAATAATAAATGCTGTCATAAACAAGGAAAATGATGAAACCAACTGGAGGTCTAGGTGGAATGTGTGCATGGCCACCAATATCCACTTGGATCATCCAAACAAACCACCAATCCCTATAGTTCATATAGACACAAGGAAAGTTGCAGAACGACCGCTATGAAGAATGGTCCACATACCTAGAACACTTCCATTTTCACATTAAGTACAACAAGGGCAGCACCAATAATGTTGTAGACTACCTCAGCCGACTATCAGTCATGGCGCTGACCATTGTGCCTGACTCTTGTGGGAAGGATACTTCAGGATGACTGCATCTTTACAAGAGTGATCCATAATTCGGCAACACATACTAGACACTCTGGGAAGGTAAGAAAGTTCCAATTTTTCACCTCCAGGGCACATTGTTATGCCACTTGGGATACCTTTGTGTTCCTTCAAGTGAGTGTTCGAAGATGATTTTGGAGGCACACTACAGTCGAGTCACTGGACATTTCAGAGTAGATAAAATAGTGGTAGTGTTGTAGAATTATTTTTACTGGTCGAACCTTCAATAGGATGTTGGGAATTACATAAGATCCTACATTGTCTGCGTCATTCCAAACTAACCATTAATAAGAAAGGTCTGTATAGTCCTCTACCTACTACTAGTCAACCTTGGGAATTAATCTCCATGGCTTACATGTCAATCCTTCCTTCTACTAAGCATGGAAACAAATATGTTTTCGTGGTCATCGACATATTCTCTAAGATAGTCATTCTAGTGGCTTGTAAGAAGAGTATCACAACAGAAGACATTGCTAAGCTCTTCTTTGAATGAGTGTGGGTATACTTTTGGGTCCCATAGTCCATTAGCTCATCTCAGGTCAACAGGTTCCTAAGTACATTTTGGTCAAGCCTCGGGTCGATGCTGGATACCAAGCTCACTAAGTCCACAACTTTCCACCCCAAAATTGATGGCCAAACATAGGTCATCAACAAGATGATAGTACACATTCTATGTATGTACCACTTGAAGCATCCACGCACTTGGGATGAAAGCCTCCCCTCTGTCATAAAAACCATAATAGAGCTCTCCATAGGTCAACTAGACACAAACCCTTTCAGGTGGGGTTAGGATTCTAGCCACTATGTCCCATTGATGTTGTTGTACCATTTGTAGCTACTTATGCAGATTTAGCTCATGTCTAGCTCGAAGTTGATAGGGCTAACAAATTCATTAACCGCATTCAGCACATCCTCCATTAGGTCCATGAAATATTGGATAGATCCAATGCTAAGTACAAGCAATTTCATGATCAACATCGGGTGCCACACAAGTTCTAGGCGGGCAACAAAGTTTGGTTACATTTGCAAAAGGAGCGCCTTGTTGGGTGCCACCGCAAGCTTCACCTACTTCGATATGGTTCATACACCATCACTAAGGTTGTATGGGTCAATGTATTTTAACTCAAAATTCCACCATTCCTTGGCCTACACCCATTGTTTAATGTCGATGTCCTTCAACCACACTTTCCACCATTATTGGACACATCAGACATTGCATAGTAGCTCACACCAACAGAGCTAAAGCCAAATTATATGGAAAAGACCACAATTGATCGAATCATGGACACATAGATCAAGAACACTTTCCATCAAAAGATCCAATTGTAGAAGGTTGTCAAAGATGACCAACTCTTGCACCAAGGCAAGTGGCTCACTAGATACCAAGTTCAACAAAAGTTTCATCATCTCATGGAGGCACTCAACACAATTGGGAACATTGCTTTCTAAGGGGGAAGGAATGATCCAGGTGGATATTGGTGTCCACCCTCCTATTCCACTTGGACCCCCATCATTTTTTCTTTCAGTTTTTCAGTTTCATTAACTGTTGCACAGTTTACTATTTTTGGCAGTTTTTCAGGTCCCGAACATCTAGAGCTGTTTTGAGGCCCTAAACGATGTTTTCTTGTAAAATAGGAAAACATGTGTTTTTTATTTACATTTTTAGTTTACATTTGAATTCCTCAGATATATATTTATAACAAGTTATTGTGTGTGGCAAATGACGTTCGTATGCCAAAGTTACAACCCTAGGAAGTTTATGTAACCAATTTGCCCTAATGGAGCCCAAAATTTTTCTCTTCATCTCCTAGGGTTAGGTTTTTGGATGTTTAGGGTTTTCTATTGTTTCTTAATAATAAATATCATTTGACCCTCATTGTAACACAGTTCAAAAACATGTAGCCGCCAAATCTCTTCTTAGAGATAAGCTACCATTGCCCGAGCTAGTTTATTTCCATTCCGTATGTAAGCATATTTTAGTTCTTTGATATTAATGAAATGAAGTATTATTTCTGCGGAATCTCTGTGTTTATGGTCATATATATATTATGTTGTGTTCATATATAAGTATTGATCAATAGTGCAACACCTTTAAGGGTAGAAGTAAAGAGTTTCATTTTCTATGGATCATAGACATAGTCATAAATTTTACAAAGAATATCGAATTCAAAAGAAAAAAGTATCAAGATCTTCCTTTGAGAGACCATGAAATTTTGGTAAGGCTATATGTGGGATATTCTTCATCTTGGGTTTCTCCTCCAATTACTTGATGAGGAATATGAAGAAAGAGGATCTCTCATTCTTAACTTTGTGGGCCAATTTTTTCCAAAGACTTGTCTTCCTCCATCAGGCTTACCTTAGGAGTTTCTGGAAAAATCAGCTCTATAGTTGAATTGCTTGTCGAACAAATCCTCTAGGAACAAAGCTTATACATGTGTAGAGGATGAATGATACATGAATTCATATTCTACTTTGATGGATTCAGGTTTCTATTTGGCCAAAGAACTTGTAGGAGTTAAATAATATGGTTTGTTTTTCCCTCCCTCATTCGTTATGTTTTGGATTGTTAGTTTAAGCAAGAATTTGACAAATCTACCAAGTTGATCCCTACTCCTAGGCATCTAACAAGTCATTTCATTGAAAAAAATTATGAGAGAGAAGTAAAATTAGAATAACAATAAACCAAATGTATATTGAAAAATAAAATCATGTAAACAACAAGTGAAATTACACAATCACTAAAGAAAAAAATCACACAATGGAAATTGTACTATTGACGATTCCTGGACAATAGAATGAAAAATTATATTGGATTTTAATTTTCTTTCTAATTACTTAAAGAGACAACCAAAATACTATTGAATTAATTGTCAATTTGGAGTTCACGGGGAACTTGTGAACTGTCGTGAACCATAAACGTTAGTACAATCGTGTATGTGCTTTGAAGTTGTAGTAAATAAATGATTATCATTATTCAAGATATACAAATGCTTATAAAAATTACCAATTAACCTAAATCACACCACACTTGTAGGAATATAAAGCACATTGTTTAATTTATTTTGCAAGAAAGTAAATTGCACTTGCAGGAAAAGTAACCACGCCAGCTTCTACAGATTACTTGCTCGAGTGTTAAGAATGACCTTAATTGTTGTAGTTGATATGCATCTCCATGTTTATCGAAAATGAATTCACTTACACTTTCTCATGAATAAATCGAAACCATAAACTTAAATTCATATAATAATCAATCCAAACTATTCATGAGAACATAACTACTAAAATTCTAGAAAAAATAGTAATGTTAAAGCTATAACATAGTTGTAGAAATAGGCTTAACTCACACAATGCTTGAATTCCTTCAAAAAATATATTAGTGAGTTAATAAAGAATATGTTAACATTAGATTTTTAGCAATGTACCTGAGTTCAGAGTTGCAACAACTAACTATTGATAATTGTAGCAATATGAAAAAAGAGTATATGCATAAATGAAATAGACGCATAGATTATAACCATGACTACCTTATGAGTATAGACAAAACCTGACTAAGGATGGGGCCCTACCTCCTCAGTTGAGGAATTGGTTAGAAAATAAGTAAAAAATAAATACTTAGCAGACCAATACTTGACTAAGGGAAATTATATTGCAGAAATAAAATCTTCAGTCCTAACTATAAATTAATAGCTTCAAGCTAACAAGTTCTCTTTTGTTCTACATCGTAGCTCAAGAAGAGAAGGGGGTTTTTATACAACATATTTTATATATAAGAATAAACTAAAGAGGGGGATGTATAATTTTGAAAATTAGGTTTTTCATCCTGTTACATCGATTCCTTAAAAAAATGGAAATAATAGGCAATGGCCAACTCTATTCAGTTGTATGACAAGTGGTGGATGTTTTGGCTTCTTTTCATAATCATATGCTTATCCCTATCATTTTCCAGTGTTATAATCCAATTTTCAACTCATTTAATTCGTCCAAAATTGATAGTTGGATAGTTGACTATCATACTAGGAGAATAAATGTGGAGTTGCAGCAATATGAAAAATAGAGAGTTGTAGCAATCACACCGTGAAAAAAGGCAACACAAATTGTAGCAACAATGTCAAGTATAAGACTATTCACAAAATTTAAATTTGTAGCAATGGAAATCAAAGCATTAGAGTTGCAACAACAGTAAAAAGTTGCAGCAATGGTGAGGAGTAACAGGAGTGATGGAGAGTTGTAACAATGGTGGAGGGTTGTAGAAATAGTGGAGTGCTCTAGAAATTACTATCACATGTCAAAGTTGCAACACCACAGGGGGTTGTAGCACCTATGGGAGTTGCAACTATTGTGAATACCTTTATTGAGTTGTACTTGTCCAATCCTTGAATCCTGTATACCACTTTTAGTACAGGAATGCTACAATTTCATGCAAAATGCATATGAATAAGGATTAAAATGATACAAAAGGATATTATCACCTTGACCAAAAAATTATTAATATAGAAGAAATGGTGGTAAAGAAAGGATGAAAAATGGGGAAATTGTGGGAAAAAAGGTATTATATGAGCTCTAAAGATATGCCAATTTAGGCACCTGTCATTAACCTTAGAGTATGTATTGACTATATGCAACTAAACAACATGACCATAATTGATGAGCTCTTTGATTAACTAAGAAGAGCCACAAAATTTTCAAATATAGACTTGAGGTCTAGAGCTAATTGAGTTAGGATCAAGATGAGGATATCTATAAAACCACATTCAAGACTAGGTTTGGGCACTATGAATTTGTGGTGGTACCACTTGGACTTAAAAATGCACTAGCTATCTTTATATTCCTTATGAAAAATATTTTCAACAAGTATTTGGATAAGTTTCTAATGGTCTTTATTGAAAAAGTCTATGTGTATTCAATTATGAAAGTGAACATAGAGAACACCTCAAGATGGTATTGCAGATGCTAAGTGAGCACCAACGTTGTTCCAAGCTTAGTAAATGTGATTCATTTCAATCACAGGTACATTGCTTGGGTAATGTAATTTCATAACAAGGAGTGGCAGTAGAATCCAAGAAGATCAAGGAAATCATGTAATGGTATTCCCCTTAAAATGTATCATTAGTAAGATCTTATGGGAATGATAGGATACTATAAGAGGTTTATTCAAGTGTTTCCAAATATTGGTTGTTCAATCACTTTTATAGAAATAGACAGAGTGAGGTTTGTATGGTCAATTGAGTGCGAAGCAAGCTTCTAATAATTGAAGCACCTCTTGAACAAGGAACCCATCCTAAACATTACAAATCCAAACAAGGAATTCTTAGTTTGTACATATGCTTGCAAGGAAGGACTCAGTAGATTTATTATCCAAGAGGGATATGTGATTAGCTATGAGTAAAAGAAACCAAATGAGCATAAAAAACTCTATGTAATACATGATTTAGAATTTGAAATAATTTTGCATGCTTTAAAAATATAGAGGCACTACTTTATTGGGAGAAAGTTCATAATAATAAGAGAGGTCATAGTGGTTTGAGGTAATTTTTTATCAACCTCGATTGAATTCCAGGAAATTCAGGTGGATGGATCTTATTAGTGAATTTGAATTTAAAATCCAACATATTAAGGGAAAGGAAAATCAAGTAGAAAATGCACTTACTTAGATCATGTATAAAATACAGAAGGAAGCAATTAGTATATGTGATAAAAAATTCCCTACATGGTGGCGAAAACTTCAATCATTTAAAAGGATGCTTGGAGCAAGAAACCAAGGGGACAAAGGGTTAAGGATATCAATTAAAAGAAGGTATATTGTTGATGTACAATGGTGTTGAACACCTAATCTTGGGGATTAGGAATCCTATGTAAATATGGTAAATAAAAAAATAAGAGAAGTTGGAAGATGAAGAGATATTGGGAGATGAAACCCAATAGTCTCCCTATCCTTGTATATAGTCATATGATATCTTAATGAAAATGAAACAAGTTTGAAACAATTTATTAGTGGAGTTACTCCTTGCCTGAGATGGTATTAGAGCCAGCCCCCAAAATTAGTTTTCTACATTGTAACTCCTATTAGTTTCTTGCCCTTTATTCTCTATCAAATCTCTACATTTAGACAAACCATCCTTTGCATTCAATGCATTGTTGAATTATCTTTACGATGACTCCATGGATTTGTGAGTTAATCTCTCGTTGAATATGTTGGTTCGTTTTATACATATTTGTATGCAAACCCTGCGTTAAATTTTGGGAGTGCAGTGGATGATTCTTAGAGAATCTTTGTGTTTGTGTGGCTGAGAATTGTGGGGTGGGAGAGGCACTATAGTTTGCATGATATTGTGTGTTGTTGCATACACTGTATATGGAGGGCCTGACTGGTTTTGAGGTATGTTGATTTTTTTAAGGCAGTGTGGAATTGTTGGAACGCTGACTGAAAATAGTAATTTGGAGACTGTGTATGCGTTGATTTTTTTTTATTTGGTGCATTTGACTGATGTGTTGAGATCCTGTAAAAAAATTGGTTAATTCATTGGTTGGATATAAAAACTAATTCATATTTTGAAAACTTATTTTTTGAAAAGTTGTGATATATGATGAACATGGTGCATGTGTGTTAGTTCTTTTAAAAAAAAGTCGTGATATATGATGAAGATGGTGCATGTGTCTGGGTTCTTTAAAAAAAAATCATGATATATGATATACCATGCATTATATAAAAATAAAGGGATCACAATAAAGGGAGTGTCATATGAATATGACGGGATATAATTCAAAAGGGGCATATATATGTTATGGAGTAATATGAGTATGACTGGTAAAGGTGATATTATTACATGTTAAATCAATTTCTTACCTAATCACAAAATCATAAATAAGGTTGGAATTATTTTGGAAACCAAGGATAAAGGTATGATATTAATTTCATATGATGCAATAGAGATGGACATGATGCTTCCACATGTAAGATACCTTGGTATAGAATTGAGTGGGAAAGAAATGAAGGAAAAGTTAAACCTCATGACAAAGGGAAGGGAAAAGCACTTGAGTCCACTCATTATGTTGTGGTACATTGCAACATTGGAGTAACCGAAGACTTATTTAATGCTTCACCTGCTTCATAGAAAGATTCTTGGTTTCTTGAATCAAGAGCAACTTGCCACATGACTTTCAGAAGAGATTTATTTGTAGAATTCAGTGATAATGTTGATGAAGCAGTATACTTTGTAGACAAGTCAAAACTCAAGCCATTAGAGCTTGGCACCATGAAGCTCAAATTGGCTAGTCTTCCATACTTTCTTCTACATGATGTTCTATACCTCTTGGAGTTGAGGATAAATTTGTTGACTTTGGTCCACACCCTCCAGCAAGGACACTCGATTCACATATTTGATGGAAAAGTTGAGTTCGGAAAAGCATCAGATCACTCACTTGTCATGACTGGGATAGAATAAGAAATACTTATGAAGTTGCAAGGAACCTCTTCTCGTGCACATAACTTTTCATACAGTTCTCACTATGACGGAGGTACATTTCCATAAAGTCTTTTATGGCATGCTAGATTTGGACACCTAAACTATGAAAACCTGAGTTTCTTGATGAAAAATGGTGTTAGTAGTTTTCCAACTATTCCTAGGAAACTTAAGCAATTTGGTGCTTGTATCTTAGGAAAGCACAACAAATAATCTTTTCATGATTCTCATTCCAAAGCACATTGAAAAATTTAACTCATTCATTCAGATTTATGTGGACCAATGTTTGTTCCTTCTATAAATGGTAATAAATATATGATGACATTTATTGATGACTACACCAAAATGTGTTGGGTTTATTTACTAAAAATAAAATCTGAAGCTTTTGAAAAATTCAAGAACTTTCATGCATGGATCGAAAATGATGCACAATACCATATTGGATCTATTCATACTGAGAATGGAAAATAATGTACATCAAATGAATTTGAAAACTATCTTTTCCAACATGGGATCAACCATCAAATAATCATGCCTTATAATCGCCAACATAATGGAGTAGTTGAAATAATGAACATGACAATATTAAATATGGTATGCTCCATTATGTTTTTCAATAATGTTAAATTGATGTTTTGGGCTGATGCAATTCTATGTGTTGTGTATATTAAAATTAAGTGTCCATATAATCCTATAAAAGTTAGAAAATTATATATTATAGAGCAATGGAACACATAAAATATTGCATAAATATAAACACAGAAAAACATAAAACAAGAGAGACACAGATATACGTGGTTCACCCAGTTTGGGCTACATCCACGGAGAAACAGCCAGTCCTTCGATTTATATTATCCAACAAACTGAAGAGATACAACCTATAGCATATCCACTGTAATTCCCTCTTCGCTCTCAATCTCCTCTCTCTTCCTCACTCAGAATACAGATCACCATAGATGCAATACAATTCCCTCATATATAGCGAGGGGTTGCCTTCTAGGAAAAAAACCATAAATGAAGCATAACTTCTACCGTCAGATCTCCGCCTAATGAACGGCCCATATTGACTACGAAATTACAACATTTTAGAAGGCAATTTTACATCTATTCTTAGCTTCACGGGCACTGCCCTCGATCCCCTCGCAAGGGGGCACCCTTGGACCCCCCTGGCAGCAAATATTTTACGGGCGGCATTTCCGTCCCATTTCGAACTGGGGTCCAATGCAGCAATACCTTTAAATATAGAAGATAATTAGGCTCCACACCCAACAATAAAAAACCAGACTCCCTAAGAGATGTTGTATGGACACATTCCTTCAGTGAGGCATCTTAGGATTTTTTATTCCACCTGTTATGCCTTGATACCCAAGGAATAGAGAAAACAATTCGGTGCAAGAAGTCACAAATTTATCTTCTTGGGGTACGCAAACACCTCCAAAGCATACCATCTCTATGATGAAGTGAATAAGAAGTTTATAATATATAGAGATGTGATCTTTCTTGAATCTTCCAAGATTGACAATCTTGTTGAGCGGTAGCTTGATCACTTGGATAGATTCAGACATGTAAATTACTTTGAAGAGTTTGATAATGAGATTCCACATCTTGAAGGGGGGATTCCTATACTAGCTCAATTTTTGGAATCTTCTTCTCAAGCACTCTCTCCTCCTCATGAATCTCCATCCATTGATGACATTATGAGTGATATGATTGATATAATTTGGAGACTAAATGTTGATTTATCCCCATCTCAATCAATTGAGTAGCTTGGGAAATATCAAAAAGGTCCTCCAAAATGGTTGAAAAATACACTTGAAAGTGTTCATCCTCATGAAGTTGGAAAGACATGAACAAAAAGCTCAACCAAATAGAATGGAGGTGATGTAGATGATTATGATTCACCTATTTATATGGATGTTTCTTATTACCGTGAACTAAATTTGTCTATATATTTCGAACCAACTTCTTTCAAATAAGCCACTTCTCGTGATGAATGAATAGAAGTGATGTGGAAATAGTATCATGCTTTTGTTATAGACATATTTGGACACTGCAACCCCAATCTTATATGTCGATAAACCAACGGCTCTTTAATCCCTAAAAGTGTTGTTTCATGGTCAACTGATTACATCATTCCCCAAAAGTTCCACTTGTAAAACCACTCAGAACTTGCCAAAACTAGACCATACTGACTGCTCCACTGTCAGGGTGCAATGCTACTGACTCCTACACTAGCCAGGTGTGATGCATACTGAAGAGACCTTCTTTGGGGTGCAATGAGCGAGAATGGACAAATGTCCGAGATAGTTTGCTAAGTGGATGCTCATGGAATCTTATAGAAACTTCTCCTATGACACTTGCCTCTAAGAGATCCAAGAAATCTCCAAGTGGAACCAAGAACAACAAGTGGAATGACACTAATCAAAAACCCAGAGATGACTCACAACCTTGCAGACATCTATAAATGGATCCCTCATCTGAGAGATCTAGGGGCTGGAATTTTGTAATTTGTAAGGAAGTGTTGATAGTTTGTCTTTTGAAAGAAGCATTGTATTGTTGGTTGATCTGCTTTTCATGAGGTGAAGAGGGCTTTGATGCTGGGAGGATGATGCTGGATCAGACAGATGGGTTGTAATTCTCCCTTCTATTTTAATAAAGTTCTTTGAGTTTTCCTCCATACAATCGTGTATTTGTGAATGTTGTTATTTGTGAATGCAATTGTATGTTCAATGTATTTCTGATTCTGCATTATTTATGATATAATAGATCAAAATGCTTTGATGGTGTTTTGTTACTGTGTTTCTGCAGGTACTCTTCAAGCGGGATAAGTACAGAGAGGAGTTGCAAGCTCTGTCAAGGGGGAGAGAGATCAAGAAAGGAGTCAAGCGGAAGATCCAAGTTGGTTTCTTTTCCTCTCTCTTATCTATTATACATAGAGGAAATCGAAAATTGCTTTGATTGTTTGTTTCTAGGATAACTGCCAATCCTAGAGGGCTAGTAGATCGAAAAGACACTAGTTTTCCCAGAAACAAAATGGTGACTCCGCTGGGGAGAGAATAGATGTTTTGCTTGTTTTGTTGTTTGTTTTATAAACTATAGACGGAGCCTGAAGTTAGCCAGATAGCCTTCAAACTGCTCTTGCTCTGCAATTGCAAAGTAGATGAATGCTGCTTCAGTCAATCTCCGGTTTAGTTTATGATTTGAACATCTGACTTACAAGCATTCTTAGTAACCTCCAAAGATCATACCGTTGTACTTTTCTCTTTACTGTCCATAATAGCTCAGCTTAACTCACTAAAATCAACTGCAAATTTGAGCCAAAACCCATCTCAGTTGCGCTCCTTGGCCCATCGCACTGTCTGTCACTGGAAGCCAGTATGCATCACACTTCCCAAGTGTAGCAGGTGAGATGCATCCCTGTTTCTGTGAAGCACAGGTGCGATGACTGAGTAATCCTATTTCTCTTCTTGAAATTTGGGGTTTTTTTGTCTTTGTTTTCAGCTCTGTTTAGTTGTTTTTGATGCTTATGAACAATATCTCATTGCTGAAGCCTGCTTGCTTTACACAGTTCAACCTCCATTAATTAGGATTAGAAAATGTTTTTATGTATTTGTCCATAATTTACAATCCTTTGTTGAAACGTTGCTTGAATCGATCTGTCATTTTGGTACAAAAGTGTTGTAACTGTCATTTTGTGTCAAAAAAGAGAAGTGTCGTTGAGTCTTCCTTCTTTGGATAGTTGATTGAACTTTTTGCCATGTATTTGATTTGATTTGTTGATATTTGAAGTGTCGAAAGCATCTCCTATTCAAAATTGAAAAGTGCGGTTTAAGTCTTCCTTTCATTTTGAAAAAGAAATTGTCGAAATGTCGCTTTGAAGAAAATATTTCAGATCTATACTTAGTTTTCCTTTTGGGCATTTTTCACATTAAGGGGTATGAAAAAAAAATACATGCATTTTCATTTTCATTTAGACTGTGTGCGAAAAATGATTTAGGAAAAGTGCATTTAGTGTGTGCTCTTTGCTCTTTGTTTGAAAGAATCGTAATCTTCTTTCCTTAGTAGCTAGGATTTTCATTGCTAAAAATAAACAACGATTGCTTATCATTTTAGATTGCATTTTTAGGAATTTTACATCTACATCATGCGGTGAACCTTTGAAAGGAAAAATTCTAAACAAGGTCAACTCTAAAATAAATTTCAATGAACTTAACAATGCTTTGGAACCTAACGCAACACATCTAGAGGTCTAGGCTAGAGACGTATCCCGGTGTTGTAAAATCTAGTAACTATCATTTTCATCGAAGGCTGTGTGATTCCTCCTCTTTGATATGACAAGTGCTAGCACGGACTTGTGCTCCCCATACCATCGAGTAGAGATTGTGTTAGGGCTTAAATCTACCTCAAGCTGAAGGAATGCAGGTCTAGGGTAACATCAAACCACGCTTAACCTGATAGCTAGCCCTACTAAGTCGGGAGAGGGCTCTCTCCTTGTCAATCTCAATTAGAATATGGAAAATATAGGGCTTGAGATGACTGAAAACTAATGCTGATTTTAGGCTAGGTATATTTGCTCAGAGGATTTTGATTGATTTTAATGGTTGGTTGCTGGATCAAATGAGGAAGGCAGCTTTGGGTCCGGGAAATCAACTTAGATTTGCAGAGGTTTCTGTGGGGCGAGGTAGGCAAGTATTTCCGCACTTTGAATTTTATGTTATGGTGAGTCTAAATACTGGTGAGGAGTTGGAGAGGGCATGCAAGGTTCATGAGTCCTCTTCAAACAACAAAAAACATTTAAAACTAAATGTAACCTCAAGGCAGAGCATTGAACATCAATGGATTCCACCTGTTAACCGTGATTCATTTAGTTATGTAAAAAAAGATAGATGATGGCACATATACACATAAGAGAAACTAAATAAAATATGAGAAAACAATGCCAATACACATTACCACAAGAATCCCACAAAATGCTGCAAAAACCTAGTTCATTTCCTTGTCAAACTACAGAAGTGATTTACAATGTAGCTCAATGCATCCACAAGAGTCCAACCTTTACAAATGACTAAGAAAGTACATAATATAGGCATCAAACCACCTATGCTAGCCATCAAGGGTCGAATCCATGAGTCAAGGAGCTGTTTCAACAACATCTAAACTAGGAACTAGAAAATAGGCAATGTGACAGCTTGCCTCTTAAACTATGGAAACTGATTCATTCAACCTCAAACCACCTCTAACTGATGTATCTACCTACTCAAGTCATTTTTTAGCACATTTAAATCATATTACATCATTTACCATCACAAATTTACTAAGGAGAAGAGAAAAAATCAACTGACAGTCAAACTGGGCGAAATTTTGAGTTTTTAGGCAAAATTGGCAAAAATTTGCTTGATGCACAGTGATTTTTCTAGGCCACTTTTGGAAGGCTTCCCAAAGTCCAAATTAGGTGTAGGATATCTCGTTGGAAAGCCCTGTCTGTCTAGTTTCTGAAACACTTTGAATTTTCTGATTTGGAGGTCATTTCCCCCCTCAAAAGTGGATTCTCCCAAGACTGGTTCCTGTGTGTCCAAAAAGTGGCAGAGAGGGCATTTTTTGAGTGTTTTTTTCTCTTTTGGTGGCCCAAATCTCATCCAAATTTTGTGAAACTTTCTAGGTTTCATTTATTTTCCATGAGGAATCCAAAAATGCAAGCCATTTTGCAAAATACTGAGGCAACTCAATGTGCAACACCGGTGGCACTGTACATCAGCTGAAAATTCCTATGTTGCCTAATTCAAAAAATCAAAATTTACAAAATTTTTCCAAAATCTGCCCAGTTTTGTCTAAAATGTACTTCATTGGTTACTTTGTTAGGAAGTGTAACATCAGCCATGATATCAAGTTTGTCACCCCTGTTTTTGCTTCTTAAGGCCCTCCTTAATCTTGCCTTAAGGTGCTTGATCCTCTTGTTGCATATTCTATTCTGGATCAAATAATGATGTGCCGTATGCCTTCGCATCTTGTTGTCTCTATTGGCTTTCTTTAGAAGACCCTTAAGCTGGATATTTACCCTCTTAAGCCATATTTCTCTCTCATTAACCACTTCTTGTTCAACTGAAGTCAAAGGAACTGGATGCTTCTCTACCATTTCACAAAAATCAAAACATGACTGATGTCTGAAACATGTGATACTCATGCTGATAGGTTCCTCCCTGATAATTGTTCCACCTTTGTGAGGCTTCCTTTGCTACAAATTTCTTTCTCTTGAGCTATCACTAAGCGTGTCCTCTTCAAAATCATACTCACTGCTTCTTTCCATTATGCTTGTCTTAATGATGTAATGTGATGATGGTATAGTGAATAATGAAAATGGGTGGGGACAAAGAATATGAGTATGAAGAGATTTTGCAAATGTGAAATGGAGTAGGGGAATGAAGGGAAAGGTTTAGGGAATTAGGGTTTTAACTGATGAGGGGTTAGGGTTTGATGAAGGGAAATATTTTCTTAGGGGAATAGGGAAAGGGAAAATGGAATTAGTGGGTAGATTTAGGGCAATGAAGTGTGGAAAAGGGGAAAAAGATGTTGGTTTTGTAATGAAATGAAAATTTAGCAATGAGATGAAAATGTATGAAGTCAAGCTAGGGTTTTCATTTTAAGAAGCAAAACTCATGAAGAAAACATGAAGAAGACTAATTTCAGCTCAAGATTGATGAAAACTTATTTGAATGAGTGAATTGCAGCATTTGGGAGAGTTTAGGATGAAGTTGAGCGACTTTGCAACCTCCCTGGCCAATGTACAGTGCCACCTGACCAATTCGTAGCACATCCCTGATGCGTAGCGCTAGTGTAAATTAACACAGGAGAAAATTGCCTGATGCGCATCACTGACCCTCTGATGCGCAGTGCCACCTTGATGCGCAACGCCTTTTTGCAGACGTCTTTTGAAGGCCTTCCTGGTGTCCAAATTGGACATGGAATAGATCGTTGGAAAGATTATTGAGTATACTTTCTAAAAAATCTTGAATTTTTCAATTTGGAGTTCATTTTCCTTGTCAAAAGTCAAATCTCCCAAGACTGGTAAAAATGTGCAAAATGAGGCTTCCTAAATGCAGAGTGTTGTTGCAGTCAACTTTTGAAGGTCTTCCTCATCTCTAAATTGAGCTGATGATAGCTATTTGGAAATCTATCTTTGTCTAATTATCATTTGAACCATCGAGCAAGTAATTTGAACATCCCAACTAGGTGAAATCTTGATTTTCCCAAGGTCACTCCAGAAGTGCATCAATCCTCCTGAGGCCAATGATGTTTTCAACATTTCTACCAAACCATGAAACCTGTGTAAAAACTGAAAGAGGTTGTTTTTCTTGGGTCAATGATGGAAAAAAACCTCTCTCATTTGTCAAATTCATCTTTTCTTGCTCAGAAGCATAGTTTGAAGGAAACCTATCCCGATATGTAGAACAGGGGATTTGTCGAAATGAAGGGAAATGAAGGGGATGAGGAGCTTCTAAATTATTGATAAAATTTTAGGAAGTAGGGAGGGATGTTAGAAATCAGGGGAAAGTGGAATTTCAAATATTGAGTGAGGGGAAGGGGTCCAAAATGGCAAAACACAGGCCTAGCCTAGAAAATTGTCAAATTGTAGCAATGAAATAGGGTTTGTGGGAAAATGATGAATTTGAGGGATATGAATGATGGGAAGCATTTAAGAAGGTATATTAGGGATAGAGGAAGGTGTATGAACATCTGGATACAAGTTTTGTTGATCATTTGGCCATCCAAGAAAAATGACCTTCAAAACCCTAGGAGAGGGAAATGAGGGTTACCCAAGTACAACTGAAGCACGAACAAGGTGTAAAATAACCCATTGGAACCTGAAATTATGATGAAAACTCTTTGAATGATGGTAAAATAAGTTGAATGGTGACATGGAACAATACTTGGAAGACTTTGGAAGGATTGAAAACAACCCTAGACCTAATACCTAGTGACCAAATTTTACTTGAAGACTCAATGAAATGACAAAATTTGACTTAGACACCCTGAGACCACTTTGTAAGAGAATATTTGATCAATGATGGAAGGCTTTCAAAGGCTGACACTAACATATTGGGAGACCATAATAGGCTTATATCCTTTATCCATAGGAAGCCGTGTCTGCCGCCCTATCGATCACAATGCACTGAACACAACATTCGGGAAGATTGACTGCTGTACATAAGTCATTGGTAATTTCTCTTTAATTTATCACCAAGGTGTATATTGCAGTTTTGCGATTGGTTTGGTAATCCCTCTAGATTTCCAGAGTAGTCACTTTCGTTCTTTTTCGACTCCTTAAAAGAAAAGGTCCATCTGAGCACTTGTCACTTCAAGCTCATTAAAAATCGAAGGGGACTAGAGT